>PITA01025363.1:0-24535 GCA_004023965.1 Spilogale gracilis
GGATGCCTGGGTGGCTCAGTTGGTTAAGCCACTGCCTTTGGCTCAGGTCATGATCCTGGAGACCCAGGATCGAGTCCCACATCGGGCTTCCGGCTCGGCAGGAAGCCTGCTTCTCCCTCTCTCACTCCCCCTGCTTCTGCTTGTGTTCCCTCTCTGGCTGTGTTTCTCTCTGTCAAATAAATAAAATCTTAAAAAAAAAGAAATATGTCTACAGATTATTTGCTATTCCTCCCTTTGAGAGGTAGGACACAATTTCTCTCCTCTTGTATTTAGAATAGACTTAATGGCTCACTTCTAACAAACAGAATGAAGCAGAAATGATGGCAATACCTCCTGGTCCACCTGCCTAGAATGTACCTAAAATCATGTAAGGTTGGGCCCATACCTGTCTTGTAGAATTTCATATCTCTATTATAGTGATACATATAACTTGCACAGTTCTTTCCCTTATTAAAGGTTAAGCTCCTTGAGGAACTGGCTCCAAATTTTTCCTCTTATAACAGCAGGTAGGAACATTAAAAAAAAAAGACATGGTAAATATTTGTTGAGAGAATGAGCAGCTAGATTCTAATAGAAAGCTTCTTTCTCAAAAACCTATTTTTGTTTATTGTGATTTTAACAAGGCGTTCTATATAACTGAAGCAAGACACAATATAAGAAATACTTCATTCTTTCATAACTTTGACAAAAGGAGAAAACTGCTCAGAGAGAAATAATTAGCATATTCAAATTTACCAAGCACATGAGGTAAATAGAATTAAAATACCACCGTTTTTTTTTGTTTTTTTTAAAGATTTTATTTATTTGACAGAGAGAAACACAGCCAGAGAGGGAACACAAGCAGGGGGAGTGAGAGAGGAAGAAGCAGGCTTCCTGCCGAGCAGGGAGCCCGATATGGGCCTCGATCCCGGGTCTCCGGGATCATGACCTGAGCTGAAGGCTGTCGCTTAACCAACTGAGCCACCCAGGCGTCCCAAATACCACCGTTTTGATGTTAGTCCTTGTCCAAAGCAAGGTAGGAACTTAGAAGCATGGAAATCAAGAGAGGACCACATTCCTGACCAAATAACAAAGTGCTCACCAATTTTTCTTCCAACTGAAGACAGAAACTTTCCTCTTTCACATTGTTTGTGAGCTGATGTCATCCCCTAAACCCCTTCCAGATTCCTTACTGTGGTGTCCAATTTGCTGTACAATATTAACTAAGAATCAACAGCAACATAGGAAAAGTGAATAACCATTTTTGATTGAATCTAAAATCCAGGCTTCCCCTTTCCTCTGAGTAATGGAAAATGTGAAAACTGATTATGCACTGAGCATAAAATGTTCCGAGCATTTGGCTTTTGAAAACGAAAGCACAAAAATCATTATGCATTGTTGGAGCTCTCCAGACATAAGTGTATAGAGGGAAGGAGTCTTCCTGCCAGCCCTGTCTTTGCCACTGGTAAGATGACATGCTGTCAGAGCTATCTCTCTGCTTCTTTTGACATATTTCCAAAGTGTCTATTGTCAACCAATGTTCAGCCATCAGGGAAGCACAGATTCGGACAGTAATAGCCTAAGTAGGTAAACCATACCTATCTCTTATGCAACTGGATTTGATCCTTGAACTGAGGCAACCACGATGAACCTATTGAGACCTTTTGTACAGGGATAATTGTTTTTATAGTAAATCAGTATCCATTTACAGATTATTATATACTGTAAAACAAGGAATATGCTGTTTATGTGTGGACTATTATGCACGCCTGACGTGTAAGACATCAGTTCAGCTGCCTCCCCTTTCCTAAGCAACAGTAACAATAAAAAAAACAGTGAGTTCCCGAGTTTCAGTTGTTCCCAACTTGCTTTCAAATTTAAAATAATGTTTTTTTTGAGTTCAAAGTTCTAATAAGGTTAAAAAAAAAAAGAGTTATTTTCTTAGTTTCCAAACTTTGTCCTAAGGTTTTTAACTACTACTATTCCTACCCTCTGCTCTTGAATTAGGGGTGGGGGGGGATTTCAAGAGACTGAAAACCCTTTGAGAAGCATTATTCCCACTGCCAAGCATCAGACTATAGAACACCTCTGCATTATTTTCCACACTAGATAAACGAAATAAAGATTTAGGCACTAATTTAGAGAACTTAATCAATGTTAGCTGTCCATATGGGTGATTCAAGACAGTATAATTTTAGACCTTGATAGTAAAAGTTTTCAGCCTGGGTTTTCCAGATAAATAACTCTATATTTCTCTTCGTCCGTGTGGACAAAGCTTTAAGGTAAAACTTTGCTTTTTCTGGCGCACCGGGGTGGTTGAGCGACTGCCTTCAGCTCAGGTCATGATCCCAGAGACCAGGGATCGAGTCCCACATCGGGCTCCCTACTAGGCGGGAAGCCTGCTACTCCCTCTCTCGCTCCCCCTGCTTGTGTTTCCTCTCTGGCTGTGTTTCTCTCTGTCAAATAAATAAAATCTTAAAAAAAAAAAAAACAAAAAAACTTTGCTTTTTCTTTTTTCAGTAGATATTCCTGTGGTTCAAATTGCTACTTTAAAACAGCATATTCTCTCCAAACCAAACTAATGGACTCTAATGCACTGTTGTTACTAATTTTCCTTATGAGTAGCGAAAATAGGCTCTCCCACATCCAGCATCTTGGTTGTCTTAATCAATCTCATCTCAAGCCCTATTGAATTTTAACTTGCCAAAGAACGTCAGTAACAGCATAGCCATAGACTAAAGCAATATTTATAATACAACTTCCTGAAATGAAAATGTGAAGAGCCAGGACAGCAGAGAAATAATCACACAAAGATTATTCAGATGCAAGTCAAGAGGAAGAGAAAAGTCGCAGAGGAAGTACAGAGAAACTCAGTGTGGTAATATAACTTTCCTGTGAGTGTGTGGAAAACACCATAGGAAAGCAATCATGTGTACCAAACATATAGAATAACAGATATTGACCAGATGGGGTTCTGAGACTGTGTTTTTTTTTTAATCAGGCTTTTTGGAAGTGATAAACATAAAATATTTTCAGGATAAGAAAAACCTTAGCATCCCATTGATAAGTTGATTGCTACAAACCCAGATCAATCGTTATCAGAAGCAGACTAGGTATCTTGGCTTGCCTGGGATCATACCTGCTGTCCTGAATAATAAGAGTGTCACCTTTCACTCCCAAAAATTATGTTTAGAAAACAAATCATTTGATCACCCTAATATACGGTGGGTTAATATATAGAGGGAAAGAAAAATGACATAAAAAATACATGTGTAGGGGCGCCTAGGTGGCTCAGTTGGTTAAGCGACTGCCTTTGGCTCAGGTCATGATCCCGGAGACCTGGGATCAAGCCCCACATCGGGCTCTCTCCAAGTCCCTCAGTTTGTTTCTGTGTCCAAAAGAGAAACGAAATACATGTATAATCTTAAAACCATCTCATCTACCTTCCTCATTCTCATATTCCTCAGAGTTGGTGAGAATAACCAGTAAATACACTGTTTCTTAGAAGTCTTCAACCTGACACTTCTAATCCAGCTAACACACACACACACACACACACACACCTTTTTTGGTGCTGCCTTTATGGAGTTGTCCGAACTATTCCTCAAACAAGAACTGGCTCCTGTCTGACAATCAGTGTATCACTTTAACCAACACCAAGGTCAAGACTCAGTGAGTCGTTTTGTTTTACTCATCCCACTTCATTCTACCTCGGTAGAGGCAGATCCTACGCGTAAAAGTACATTATTTAATGTTCATTACATCAGTTTGCTCAGAAATAGCTGTAAGTAGGATTGAATAAGGGCCAACAGGGACAGAATACATTGTCCACACCCTGGTGTGCCTGGGAAGGCTGGAGACTGGCTGTCGTCACCAGCAGCTCCACTGCACTCGCTGAGCTGCAGAAGCTTGGAGAAGAACTCCATCCCAGCAGCTCACATTACCGCAGCTCTCCACTCGAAAGGCACTCGATACTATTAAGTTGCAAAGAAAACCCTCGGCCTGGTTTTTCTTATCTATTTTTAATTTCTTTTCCTTTTCTGTAAACTCTTGTGAGCCTTCTTAAATTCTTCTCCTTCAGTGTGCAAAACACAGGAACAACCAAAGACTGTTCTTGCCTGCATAGATCTTAACATTTAGACTAGGGAAAATAGAAGCCACGAAACTATAGTGCAGAACACGACCTAAGAACTGCTGTGAAGGAGAGACGAAGTGTTACTACAGTTCAAAAGAAGGATGAAATCATTTTCATGGGGGGGGCGGGCGGTCAGAGGATAATTGGCACTGGATCATGGATAGTGCTGAAACTGGCTTTGGGGAGGTTGTATAATGAGGTTAAAACAGAGATATTGAGGAACAGGGAAGCTGTTGGGTGGGAACAGCATCAATAAAGGTCTAGGGGTTGGAAAGTGGATAGTAGGATTGGGATAAAACTGTAACGCAAGCCAGCAGAATGGTTATTTGGGGGTAAGATTTGTCCCATCTAAAAAAGGTAGACTTCTGACCTGCCTGTTGTATCTGAAGAGATCAGACGACGAAAGGGTCCATAGCATTGGCGGTGGGGGGAGAAGACTATGATTTTATTGAAAATGTACATGATTAGGCCTTCTTTCTGCTTAGACTTTCTCTGTCAGCCAGGAGCTCCAAAGAGGCCCCTCTCCATCATAGATGCAAACCCTGTGTGAGAATCAGAGGACGAAGAGCTCCAGATGCAAGCTCTTGCAGAATTCTGTGCTCGTTTAGGCAGCAGTGATCTAGGATCACATGTCCCGGCTCAGATCAGTGGTGTCTGCAGATCCGGTGCTTAGGAGAGAAGCGGAGGACGGGACACGACACAGGCTCTCCCAGCCTCCGTGACAGCCCCATTTTCCTCACTCTAGGTCTCCATCAGTTTGATTGACACACGGAACTGTTCATCTCTCTCCTCCCCAGGGAGGGAAAGGAGGCGAGAGTGCAACATTGTAGAGTGAAACGTGGTTTCATACGCGTCATCTTAATTTTCAGTGATGGAGGAAGAAGAATGAGAAGGAGAATTCTGAGTAGCAGAAGAAGGTTCAAGGTTAATTTGATTGGCAATATATGAAATGCCACTTACCTCAGGCTATTTCAAATTGCCCCTCATTCTCTCCACAGTGAACGAAATGATTCTTTCCAAAGACAGGGGCGTCAACTGGTAATGGATGCTATTACATATTCACACACCACTTTACATTCGGTAGCTCACTTGCAAGGAATCCATACAAGTCCCCTGCCCTGACGCCATGTCAGAGGTGAGGTGAGGACGGAGCGCGCTCTCCCGGGCACCTGCAGCAGACGCAGGAACTGAGCCGGGAGGGCACGTGGGGAAGCAAACCACCCGGGGGCGTGCAGGTACCCTGGGCCTCGGCCGCCTGCCCTCCCACCCCGACACACACCAGGAGATGGACTTTCCAGAGACCTGGAACTTCATACAACCTTAAGGTCCATTTGCAGAAAACACACAGTTTTAACAATAAGGAGTACTTCTCAGTACTGGGAGGAGGATAAAAAACATCATTTTGTGCCTTAAAGAATTCTCTTTCTACATTACAGAAAAGAAACGTCGGGGTTTTTAAAGGATAAAAAAAGAAGAAGAAAGTAGTCATATTGTGAGTTGCTAGGTACAGTTGGGATCTTCAGTTGCGACAGAGCCGACACACACTTCCCTAGAGACTGAGCCAGTGAACCAGAGCTAAGGCAGTTCTACAGGCATTTGCTGCCTAGTGGGCAGGACGAGGCACAACATCGGCGACTTCCATCCCCACACACACCAGCTCACCCCACAGAGTTCCTAAATAAGCCCAGGGAAAGCTGAAAGGAAAATGCGGGTGGCTCAGCGCACACCCATCCCATCTTCAAAAGAAACAAAGCACAGGGATTATTTACACAGAATCATTAGCTTCACATTTTTAAACCTTACTATTTCTCTCTGTCTCTGTCTCTTTCTCTGTCTCTGTCTCTCCGCCCCCTCCCAGTTATTTAGTGACACGGCTAATTGCTGAATTGCTTTTCATGATTAACTCTCTTCTTTCAAGGTCAGCGACTGCCCTTAGCGTGATGACAGTGCTCAAGGTTAACACACAATTCAGATAAACCCTGAAATGTTGACCTATCATAAGCTCAGTGTAATTAAAAGGTGTGCCTATGCCTGAGCCAACTGTCTGAAACACGTTTTCTAGAAACCTAATGTCTCTGAACTTACCCAGAACATCTGTTCCTGAATTTCCTTCACGGGCCCATTGTTCAGAGCAATTTTCATAAAGCACTAAAAATCTGCTTAAAGTTAATGACAACAAATGAGCTTGAGCTTACTTTTTGTAACTGATTTCAAATAACAATTTCTGATTTAAAATTACGAGGACAGAGAAAGTCAATTACTGTGTGGTTTCACTTATTTCACTTACTTGTGGAGTATAAAGAATAACATGGAGGACATTAGGAGAAGGAAAGGAAAAGTGAATTGGGGTAAATTGGAGGGAGAGAGGAACCATGAGAGACTGTGACTCTAAGAAACAAACTGAGGGTTTTGGGGGGTGTAGGTGAGCCTGGTGGTGGGTATTAAGGAGGACACTACTGCATGGAGCACTGGGTGTGGGGCATAAACAATGAATCTTGGAACACTGAAAAATAAAATAGAAATAAGCAATAAATAAATAAATAAATAAATAAATAAATAAATTAGGAGAAAAGGACTTTCTGTTTACATATGGCGGGGCAATACAAGGTAGATTCGAATACTTTAGGAGTAAATGACTCTCTTGTTAGTAGACTCTATGTTCTGACCTACAGTGGCATTTCTTGGAGGATTGTGCCTTAGAGTTATTCTGACCACAGCTATTTTCAGTGTGATTGGGTTTTTTTTATTACTAATGGGACTGATGCTTCCAGATATATAACCTAGAGAGAAAAGATGAGAGGGAAGGAGATATTCCCACTGAAACTGCACTAGAATAGTCTTCCCTTCCTGCCTCTGAGCATCACTCCATGATACCAGGATGCATTTTTGGCCATGTAAGGGTCAGGAGGCTCTCACGGGCATTGCTTAAGGAACAAGAAGCAAAATTCTTATGTCAAGAGAACAGGTGATTCAACAAAGTTCAGCAGTACATCAGTGTGGAATGGTTGAAATTGAACTAGGAAACATACTAAGAATGAGGAATGCTGCTGGGTACACTAAATTCATTTTGAAAACAGCTTTCAGTTTGTAATTTACAATATAGAAATACCTAAAATAATCATGTCATCCAGAGTAAGGCCAGGAATTAGTAGCCAAACAGACCTAAGTTCTGAGCGAAGAGCTCGGCCAGAGCTATTGTACGTCCATCAGATCCGGGACAAGGAAGGAAGCATAATGACAGTTACCACACCCATTCTGGAACCTCCAATACGTGAGCTCAGCTGCAAAAATAATGTTATCTTTCTGGCTCTTCTCCAAATTTTAAAAACCTGTTACTCTCCAGTAAAAATGGAAATCGTCATACCTACCTACTGTGGTCACCGTGGGGATTACATGAATAGAAAGCTTAGTGTTGTGCTGGACACATGAGCTATCAACAAATGAACAAATGTCTTTGCCACTGCTGTCACATGTCTCGCTTTTCACTCTTCGGCATTTAACCACGAAAGAATTTTATTGGAAAAGATGTATGTTTGATCATACTCCTTTTTTCCCCATTCACCCACAGAGCACATATTAAGGGCCTTCTCTGTTCTAGGCCCTGGGCAAGGCAGAGGAACTGACGTCCCAGGTGATCAGAGTCAGGCAGGTGCACTACTCACCTGGCCAGGCAGTGTCAGTTTACAAGTGGGGAGGCCCTGCTGGCCCAACCTTCAAACACAAGTGAGTTCTTTTGGCAAAACGTAAATAAATAGGACTTTGATTTTGGTAACCTAAGTAAGGTCTCTCTCAAAAGGATCCAGGTGTGCTCCAAGGAAGTATGTGCTCAACAGGAAGGTAATCAGCTAGTTTGCAAAAACTTATAAACATCTGAAAGTCAGGAAAATGAAAAATATAAACTCACATAATGGGAAGAGAGCCTCAGGCAACACAAAGCCATTAGGGCTGATGGTTATTCCGGTACCAAAGAATCAAACCCGATGAAAACGCCATCTTCCAGCCCTGTCCTGGGCTCAGTCACACTGGCCCATAGCCACACCCCTGGTTCTACTCCCAGGCCGGCCTGCAATGCACATGTGGCTCAAATACTGATCCATATGCTGCCTCGCCAAGGCCTTTAAACACATGTGTGGGTTCTAAAGGATAAGCCAGTGCTTGCATTAGCTTTAGCTAACACATTAAGCCTTCAAGAAAAAAAAAAAAAAATGCATGACTAGCTTTTGCGGTCTTTAATCCTGATGACGATTTTCCTGCCTTTAAAACATTCTTTTTGCTATCATTCCCTAAAGAAAAACAACTTTATTCACAATAGAAATTTGCTGTGCTCAATATTCTTGTCTCCTAATAATTATTTGCAACATTTTGGAATGATTTTTGTTGCTTTTATCATGATGCTAGCCTTCCCAACCTCTCATTTTTGCATTTTGAATATTGGTACAAATTTTAAATTTATCGGACCACCCATGGCTGCCCACAGCATCACATTAAAAAGCTTGCACATTCCCTTTACATCAGTTTATGATTCTTTGTTTTGTCATTTGAATGTATCTCATACCTTTTTAAATTTCCTCTTTCATCTGCATTAGTACTAACTTTTCCACTTAGATTCTGCTTTGTAAGTATTCAGGGGGAAAAAAGAAACACAAAAACACAAAACTCCATAGTAACACCAAAGCAGGAGCTCTCTAGGAAATGGAGTGTTATCAATAATGTAGATGAAAAGTAGAATTTAATAGTGAATTGTAGGACTCTGTGAATATCAGGTAGGAAGGGAAGCATTTTACACATATTATCTTATTTACTCTCTAAGACAATCTGATAAAGTGCTGGTGTCATCACACCCATTTAACAGATGAGAAACTGAGGCTGGGAGACACTAAGCCATTTGATAAAGGTCACAAAACTAAGAAGAGACTAAATTCAAAGTGCCATCTGTCTAGCTCTGGGACCGAGCCTTTTAAGCATTATACCACATGTAGAAAATTTTATGTGCACTTTTATGCATGTGCTTTCATGCAAAATAATTTTCATTGTTGAGGCAGCCAAAGGAAATCCCTGCACAATGGAATAAAGGCTTTGGCACTTTTCAGCCTCTTTAAACTTTCATTTTTTTGCTTATAATGGACCCCTTGCTATTGCTTGGTTTCCATTCAATCACAGTTAGAATGTCATAAAAAAGGTAATAATAAAAATGATACTGAAGGGACACATGCAGCCCTAGCAAAAATCCATGGGGAAAACAGAAAAACAGGAAAGCCCAGTCAAAAGGCCCTCACCTCGTGGTGGCTGCCGCCTGCCCGGCACCCTGGCTTTGCAACCATCCGCTGCTCACAGCAGAACAAAAATTTTCATCTCAAAGATGTCATTATGGGCCTCCTAGAACAATCTGCGTAAGGTCATATTTGCATAAGTCAAGTGTTTCACAGTCTGTACAGCGTCTTTACCTAATGCAAGATTAAATCACTGGTGTGGACCGTAATTAACCCTCCAGATTGCCTGAAATGCCAGCCAGCTTTCACTTAGAGAAGTGGCCAGGACATGGAAGGAGTAAGGTGGAGAACTGCAGTCAACACACAAAAGCCACCAGAGCTCAGAAATCATTCAAGAAATACCCGTCTATGCACCCATGCCCTTTTATTTAGTAAGTTAGTACAAATAGGGAAAAGTTAGTGCGTGAGCTGGCAAGAGTGAGGACGTCAGAGGACCAGGCAAGAAATTGCCAGACTGTCATCAATGCAACACACTTATCCGTTAGGCCAGTGGCTTCCCAGCTGAATTTCCAGAAGCGCGGGCTTCCTGCTTCACAGCTCTTTTAGGAATGAGAGTAAAAGGCCCAATTAAGAGGGGGCAACAGGTCTTCAATGCCTCCCTCAACCAGTGTGATTTCGCTTCTATCTGTTAGGCATGCTAGGGTTTCATGTATTACCTGACTGGAGAGTATCTAATGCTAAATATGAAGTTGGAACCCCACTAATTGAGGGCACTACTACCTCACCTACATGCAGATGGTACTTGTGAAAGATTTAGTGCCTTACCCATTGAGTGAAGGCTGGAGAGTAGCAAAACCTAGACTGGAAACGGAGTATTTGAATTCCTGCTCCACTGCTCAACTCATTAGACCTTGACTCCTTGTTCATGACTTCTGTTCTTTCTACTCCTGCCCTGGGACATCCATGGTTATCTTTTGCAATTGGGGTAAATGCATAAATGTGAGAAAAACACAGGTGGTTCCCTCACCAAACCTTTAAAAAGTGGGCAGACTTATGACCCATGTAAAGGACACAGTCTTTGGAGAAGGCGTATCTTTGGTGAACGATGTGTGCTTCCAAATCATGTGTTATATGTCTGCGCATATGTGTATGACATCTGTCTAGTCTTACTCCTTCAGCAATTCCATTGTATAGTGTGCTAAGCTTTACCAAGCACATGTGCATGTTTTGTCTCCATGAAGAAATCGGCCCTTTTGCATAGAAGTGGGGAATTCTTTATCCTGCTGGGAATATTGAAATCTACAGCTAGAGAGGACTTTACAGATGACCCAATCCAACTCTTTCAGTCTACAAGTGAGAAAACTGAACCCCAGAGATGTTAAATGTTAAATCAAATGATGTCATTAGGCCAATAACGAAGAGCAGAGCAACTGTTTCCTAGCACCCTTCCCACTATACATTCCAGTAGTGTGCAGTCGTACCTACAGACTTCAATGCACCTTAGCATTCCTTGAGATTTTGTGGTCCCACTCATAGCTGAACACATTACCTGGCATATGGATACTTGATGCTCAAAGCAAAGTTATTTGCTTCTTTGTATGAGTACCTCTAAGGACCTGTAGGGAGCTCTCCTATAAATGATCATAAATCCTCATGCTTTCCTTCATAGTATCTATCACAGTTTTCTGATATTCATTCATTCATTATTTAAATGAATTTATTTATTTATCCTTCTTTCCATGCCTTTCTCCCACATGAAAATATAAGTTCCATGAGGGAAGCTGCTAGTTCTGTCTTGTTTATCATCTCTTTCCAGACACAATTTCTAACACAATGACTAGAATATTGTAGAAGTTGAATGAGTGAATGAGTGAATTTCACAATACCATAGAATCTTTCTATTGCTATACTTATAATATTGTATTTAAGCCATGCATGCATGGTTTTAATAAACTAGGAGCTTGTTGAGGGTAATGTCTGTGCCCTGTTGTGTTGGCAATGCCTAGCTTATGTCTTATCAAAACAAAGAAGGTTGTCAATAAATATTTGTCAGATAAATATATTTATTCGTTCATCAATAAAATCTAACAATCTTAAGTAAATAATAGGTAGTCAAACACACTTACTGATTGTTTAACTGATTAGTTGGATGGCTGACTGATTGATAAAGCTCCATAAAAATCATGTGTTTTCAGGTTGGGCCTTTAGGGAACCATCTTACCATCCCAAAAAAAACCCTAGTGTTTTCATAAGAACCAAAACATGTCATTTGAAATACCATTCCTCTGTACTTTATTCTTCTACACTCCCCTTTCTTCTCTACTAGTTAAAACAGAAATATATCCATTTCATGGAATAAGTTTTTACTCCTATTCAGACCACTGTACAAAGGTAAATCCTCAAGAGCAGGTTAGAGCAGCCTTCTTCTATAGACGTCACTTCAAGTTCATTGAATCATTACTTCGAAAACCAAAAAGGGGCCAAAGTTCAGTGTAACCACTTATGACTGTGAGCATCACGACATGTAATAAAATAGTCATAGAGCTACTGTTTATTGGATTTGAGAAGGTCATTGCGAGTAGGGCTCAAGGCTAAGTGCCCAAGTGTATCATGGGTAATGCCTTGGATTTATCAGTACCTTTTAAGAACATCTTTACAAAGCAGATGACAGCCATGGAAAATAGAACACCACATACATACACACACTCACAGAGACCTTTTCCACTAACCTTTTGGCTTCTCTTTTGAAATTTTATGTCTATTCTCCAAAATGCAAACATAACAGAGACGGTTTCTCAGCAGCTATTGAGGAATGAAAAACAACAGGAGTTGGTCTTTGATCTTTCCACCATATTCCAGGTGGAATGGAGAGAACATGCTCTACTTGGCAATGGATGTGTATGTAGACATGCAAGCACATATATATTACATCTACTGTTAGCCCTGAACTCAGGGGAAACCAGGGATCAATTGGTAATTGAGATCTGCCACTGATTTCAAAAATGTTATTTCATGTAATCATTTTACCCTCCTTCTTCACCATGAGCCTTATTAAAATATTATTTAAGCTGCTTTCTCTCCCTGTTTCTTCCCATCTGTTGATAACGGAGTTTTAAAGGCACAAACTCACCAAGTGGCAGGCACCATGACACAATATAGCAAAAGTTAAATAAAGGTCTACATACTACACAAACCATCCTTCAAAGTCTGCATCAACAAAAGCTACTCATGGCTAGCCTTTGATGGCTAGGTCACCTGCTAGGTGGGTCCATCACCTACTAGAGGGCTCCTTCATGAAGGGTGTAATATCCAGCATCCTCAATATTTGGGTCCCAACACGAACCTACAGTAATAGACAAACGTGTCTGGACACATTCAGTGAACTGGTATGGTGAGCCCATCAGGAGCTTATTTGGAAGAGCCACTAAGGTACTGCCTCTAGAGACCTCACCAAAAGGAAGAGGAGGCAGGCAGAGAGAGCATGACCTGAAGGAAAACCTCAGCATCAGAGTGTTTTCAGTTAGACTGAGGCCTGCAGAAAGAAGGCACTATTGTGGGTGGGGAAGGAAGAGAATTGAAAAAACTGTTTCCCTAAAACCACACTGCTTAGGAAAATACCCCTTTTCCTCCTCCCAGAAATGATGATGATGGTAAAGAAGGAGGAGAAGTGATCCAGAAGCCAAAGGACAACTGTCATTCTCTACTTCACAGTAAAATGAAATGTGGCCCCATCACCCCAGAACTCCAATCTTAAATATAGCAAAGCCCAAAGCCTGCCTTGTTAAAGTGGATGGGTCACATTAGCATCTGGCAGCAATAGACATACTTATAAGCACATGTGGGGAATTTCTGAAGTATTCAAAGTCCTGTGTGAGCATCTTGGGACAAGTGAAATTTGGGTCCATGTTCACATTAAAGTGCTTGCATTTGTACCTACAATACAGGGAGGCCAGAGGAGTCTCAGGACATATATATATATATTCCTTTCTAACACCTTAGAAACTTAAATGACCATCCGATATATGTGAGTTGGGATCTATAATCTACACGATCAAGTGTAGATTGCATTTTCACAAAATTTATTAGCTGTCCACTGCAAATGATGACCCTGGGCTAAGTGTTCTATAGAATTTAAAAGATTTTTAAAATATGGTACTCTTTGATAATGAACATGTTATATTACTGATTGTATATTTGCATGCAGTCATATATAAGAACTCCACCTCCCCAACTTCTACTTTGATATCTGGCAACGTTATACCTTCTAGTCACTCCCATCAACCAAATAAGTCAGTTGCACTCTTGTCAATAAGCCCATGCAATTTACTCTCAAGAAGAAGAAATGAAGTCACCCTCAAGGGAGAACTACAGGCTTACTATGATGTACAAATTCAGGGTCATTGCTTTCAAGCTTAGCTACCTGTTTTCCCCCTGGTAACCAACAGCGTAAGAAGCAAAAGCTGACAGCAAGGGAGGACTGGGCTGAGAAACTAAACACTATGACAGTCCCATGTCCTTGATTGAGGTTATGGGCTGAGGTACCTCGAGGACCCAAGGGCACATGCATATCAAAACATGTCAGCACAATGTCCCACATTCGGCTAATATCTCCAAGTCATCCCAAGGAGGTGTGGTGCCTTCTGTCACTTTCGGTGATGTCGGTGACATATGGACACACCACCTTTAAGATTCTCATCATTTCTCTAAAAATGTGTTCAACGACGACTTACAGATTAAACCCCAGGATATCTCCCACAAAACTATAGTGACATGCAGAGAAATGAAGACCTAGACCACCTGGCCTGAGTTAAACAGCAAGTTAGAAATAAAACCAAATGAGAATCTAGGTTCTGATACCTGAGAGGGGGTATGGATGACAGGGACAGTGCTTAGAACCTGAACAAGATTGTGATCTCCAGCCTCACATTCAGCAAGTTGAAATAACTGAGATCTAGAGAGAGAAGCGACTTGCTCGAGGTCACAATTCAGAGAACAGTAGAATTGAGACAAGAATGCAGGTCTCAAGGATTCCGGGATTACATTCTTTTCATCGAAATATGCTGTCTCTTTTCTAAGAGAGTTTAATAGAACTTCCATCCCACAGGCTAAAAGCTGTCATTCAGGCTCCCCATCACAATTGGCGTACTATTTGAAGTAGCTACTGCTTCTGGTTGCCTTCATCTAAGTAAAATCAGAGTAAGGAAATTGTCTGGAATAACTCACTGTAAGCAAACGCACAGCTTTCGATACCTGAAGCAGATATTTTAAGCAACTGCTTGCCACATACGTCTCGATTTGAGAGATTTAATGAGGAGAAATTATGCCCTACCCACAACCTATGAGAACAAGAGTCTTAAAGGAAATGGGAGACAAGCATATATGCATCTTCCTTTCTCCTGTGTTCAAACATTTAAGAATCTACTATGTTACAGGGCTCTGCCCACAGTTCAAGTATGCTAAGATCTTAAATGGAAATGGCTCAGCATCTCAAAGGGTGACCCCAAGTCTTCTAACAGAGCCTGTGAAATTTAATAATTGGGAGGCTATCACTAAATCTCATTTATTGCTGCTTTAAATGAAATAGATCACAGTTAATAAAGAGCCTGCAAATTAAAGTAACCCAGCAGTTTTAACTAGCAATTAAAATGACTTTTTTTTCCTATCAAAGGTGAAACCATATGCTGGAGCAGATTTTGTCACGTACAAGATAAATGAGCAGTTTGGCTCAGTAGGGAATAACTCCAGTTCATATTGAAGGATCACTTTCAGTATCAAAATCTTGTTCTCTCAATGTCAGGATCCTGATACTGATTACCTGAAGGCACAGGGGCTCAAGAGCTTTGCCTGTGAGGATACAAGCACAGATAAGCAGTCCCCTCATTCCCTCACGGAAGTAAAAGGAGAAATGGAAGTCTGATATTATCTGGGTTGTGTTCAGAACCTAAACACCAACAAAAGCTTCACCTTCCTCACCCTTACCTCTGGGAACACCCAAAGCTATTCCAGAAGTTCATTGGGAATGGGGAGCAGGCTGGGAGGGAAACGTGCCCACCAACATCTAATCCACATAGCTACCTACTGTATTCCACCAAAAGATCGCTAAGAACGGGATGGGAGAAATAAGATGAGCTCTGGGAAGTGCCAATCATCTTCTAGGAAAGAAGAAGATAGAGACCCATGAAGCTGGACATAATGCACACATAATATTAATACAACTGCACGAAATATTGTGAGCTCAGCTGTTTGGGACATTTCTTCCCAAGAACCTGACTTGCATCCATCTCCTCCTCCTTGCTTCCATCCATCCTCAGGTAGGAAAGAGAGTAGAGATATGGGAGATGGCCTGACTGATGGAAAGACAAGAAATGATTATTGACAAAAGACAAAAACAAGAGCTATGTAGAAGGGAAGAAAAGATGATAGATGGACCGATGGATGGATGTAGAGACATATTTATCCACATGTACACATAATGGGGATGGGATGGATGGATGGATGGACCAGTGAACAATCAGTATGAATGAAGAAGATACCTTGTTAGACTCCTACTTGCTTCTGGCCACCAAACATAGAGCTTCCTGTGCATCACCTCATGTAAACCACCTGCCGTAGCACAGCTATTGTGCCTATTTCACACATAAAGAAACTATCAACACGATTAATAACATTGTCAGGTTAGAGTTAAAGTCTGGTTCTATATAGCCACAAAACCTTTGGGTTTTCCACTATCCACGTTGCTTCTCATTCAAGGTCATGCTGAAATTCAGAAGACACTATATTAAAGAATGCCAGCCATATAGACTAGTTCTGTGGGTGCATAATCATAAACTACACTGTCCAATCGACATGATTATTGAACACATGCATTCTTACTGAACACCAAGATAAAAGGCAAGAGAAAACAAGAGTTTCCTTCCAAACCTCTCCCTACTTGATGGCAAACAGGTGAGAAGCACATTTCTGTCCAGTGTTACCTTTCACCACCTCTATCCTCCATGCCCTCACAGTCCCAACGCCCCACTTCCCCTGCCAGTTTTCACACTTTGATGTATAGGCAAATTGCCCCGGGGTTTTGTTAAGATGCAGATTCTCATTCAGAATATTTGGAATCTGATATCTAGCAGTGCTAACAAGTTCCCAGGTGATGTCTGCGCTTCTTGTCTGAGGACCACACTTCAGGTAATTAACCTCCACTCTATAAGCCATTGTTAGAGAAAGGCAACAAGTTAACTATAAAAGGGTATTTAGCATCATTCTCTGGGCACTAACAATATTTAATCTGTGTAATAATAAGAAATGTGATGTGGATGGAAATTCAGGCTATCCATATATTTAAAGGAAGAGCATCTGTAAGTCATAGAATCCCTCCAACTATTCCCCCAAATTACCCAGCTGCAGTTTTATATTAGTAAAACCAAGAAATGCACAGTAAAGAAAAGACGCCATCTTGATGCTATTTAAATATATATTTACTTCTTATTCATGATCTTTTACCCATTTAATTTTCTCTGAGAGATTATTCAGGTCACTTTTTAAATGGGTTTCAATGTTTCCAGGGCTGCAGCTCATTATAAAAATGTTCACAGCAGATAAAATCTTGCTTCAGCACAGCACTATTTTCAAGCTGGCAGACACAGAAATCGGTATGCAGATATTGTACCATAAACATTAATTTAGTATTATGTGGAAGGTTGATTGATTAATAAATACATAAGCCAGGAAGTCTAATTTAACTCTTAATGCACTTTTTTTTTTATTTCACAGAGAGGGAAAAATTAATCTAGAAGTGTTGATTGATTGAGAGTTTTGGTCTCGTCTAGACAGCGGTGGAAAATGACTATGAACCTGGGACTTTGCAAACTGCATCATTTGCAAAATAAACCCAATCAACAAATTTCATCACACGGTGATTGATGATCAGAAAGGAAAGGCTGTAGCGATCATGGAGGAGAAGAATATGTAATCATCCAAGAAAGCAGCTCGCCGTACAGAGTGGATAAGGGACAAAGAATTAGCAAATATTTTCAGCTCAGAGGTGGACACAAATGAAAGAAAACACACTTGAAGTTTTTTAAATTAATGAGCATTACAGCACTCCAGTAGGCTAGCAAATTAGAATTAGTACACTGCATCCTTAAGAATGTACAGAATGTAAACATGGTTTAGCTGTTATGGTCCCACAGCAAAGACTGAATGATGTAAAGAACTGACTTACACTCTTGTTATGATCAAAAGGTCATGTTTAGAAGTAAATGTTCTATATCGAGATATGAATAGTGCTGAATTTTTTCTAAAAATAAGGGAAGCACATTCATTGTTCTCTTTTTGAAGAGTAGCAATTAAACTGAGCAAGGCAATTGCTGATAAATTAGACCTGAATCTCCTTCCTGTGATTCTGGTTTTCCTTCCCAACTCCTATTTACACAATGACAATCAAGGTCAAGCTCCAAACCCTAGGCCTCAGAAAGCTGACATCAGAATCATCAATACTGTTTGCATTTAGTGTGTCCCTGGAAGGAAATGGAAGGAAGGAAAGACGGTAACATTTGAGGACCTACCACACTAAGAACTGTTAAAATATTCTACCACAGATTCTGAACAAAATTCTCACGTCAACATTTTGTTTTTTTAATGCCATTTTACAAATGATGAAACAAGATCCAGGATGTTAGAACGACTGGCCAACAATGTAACCATTTAGGTTGGGTTCTCTACATGAGAAGCCTGCTCTTTCTAGAGCATGCATCAGAATGACCTGCAGAGCTTGTTAAAACAGATGGCTGGACCCTATGCTCAGAATTCCTGATTCAGTCAACATATTTGTTTCCTGTTGCTTCTGTAACCAATTACCACAAATCTGGTGGCTTTAAAACACAGGTTTGTTAGCCACATATCTGTGAATCAGCACAACTCAAGTGGGTTCCCTGCTGAAATCCAGGTGCTGGCAGGACCGAATTATTTCTCAGAGCCTGGGAAAGAATCTGCTTCATGGGTCATTCAAGTGATGGGCCAAGTTCAGTTCCTTGTGGTTGTAGGACTGAGGTCCGCATGGCCTTGCTGGCAGCCGGTCAAGGGCCAAGCTTTACTCTAGAGGCTGCCTACGTCCCTTCCCATGTTTTCCTTGCAGCGCCCTCCAGCAAGGCCAGTGTCTCTCACACTCTGACCCTCTCTGACTTTCCCTTCTACTGAATGTCTCTGACTTCAGCCAGAGAAAGCTGTCTACTTTAAAGGGCCCGTTGTGATTACACTGGGCCCACTGGATAATCCAGAATAATCTCCCTATCCTAAAAGTTCATAAACCTCCATTGCACCTGCAAACTTCCTCTTGTATGTGATACAGTCACAGGATCCATGAACTGGAGGCGGACATCTCTGGTGGTCCATTCCACCTGTTGTAGTCAGTCTGGGTCAGGGCCCCTGAATTTCCATTTCTAATACATTTCTTGCTGATGCTGAGGCCTGCTGGTCTAAGACCATGCTTTGAGAACCCCTGCCCTAGGTTTTTCTACTCCAAGCATGGCCCACAACACCAGGATCATGTAGGAGCTTTTCAGAAATGCAGAATCCTGGGCCTCATCCCAGACTTCATGGATAAGAAGTTGCAGTTTAACAACATCCCCAGGTAATTTGTGTGCACATGAAAGTCCGAGAAACACTGTTGGAGGGCAGTGAAAAACAGGCCAAAATGTGGGAGTGGAGTATGTGTTTTATTTATTCCCAAAACATTTCAGAAAGATATAACTCCTCCCTTGCCCGAGTCTTGCCCTTTATCTTGTCTGGGCAGGAATGGAGTGAAGTATCTTACCTATGAAGTTATACTTGTAGTGAAATCCTGCACTTTCTCTCTGAGTGGCTGTAATTTGCCTGCCACTATTCCCAATTTTAATTCAACAGAGATTAAAAAATATATGCCTGTGAACTGAACCCCAGAAATATTTGGCAGCCTGGAAAAATTGCAGGTTGGATTCAATTCTTCATCCGGCAACTTTGATAGGGATATCGGGCTTTTGGTCATATCCAGGGTTTGATGGGAATAGATTTCCAATGGCAATGAGATGGGATGCAGGAGGGAATAGAGTACTGGCCATCACTTGTGATGAGAGACAGCGTGAGCACCAAAAGGCTCAGTATACTCTACCTTTACTTTACCATTAATAGGATTTCCTCAGCCTTGGGGAAAGATTCAGCAAATTTTAGGGCCCCAGAGGTGAAGGAAATATCATTAACCCTTTTAATGAGGATGTTATTGGTTTTGTGTGAGGTACCATTAGAGGAAAGTGACTGCAGCTAGAATATAGTGAGGAAGAAATGGAGTGATGTAGACAGCCTGAGACCAAACACTTAGCTAACTTCTATCTCCAGCGCAAAATGCCTGAATGTAATTACTGAAATCTAATCATTAGACAGCCAGAGAATAGTGGAATATGTTTCAAGATGTAGACATTAACTGAAAATTAATTATCTCAAACTCTCCTGCTTTTCCTTAATTTAAGGTGAGATAAAGAGAACAAAACAAAAATGGACAGATGTTTGGGAGTGAAAATAAGAATACATGAGTAAGGGAAGTGCTCTTAAGTTAACTCCATTGGTAAACCACAAACTGACAATCTATCTCTCTCTCTCCCCCATCCTCCCTTCCTCCCCGCAACGTGTGCCAAGCTCCAAGTAATAAAGACTCATATTGTCTGATTAAATTGGTCCTTTATTCCAGAACAAGCATGAAGAATCATGTAAACCATCTCTCATTCCCAGCGCACTCTCTCTCCTGCACACACTCCTCTTTGATCAGATAAGGAGACTGTGGCAGCATTTCCAACACTAAACCAATCCTCTAAGCTGTAACTAAATTCTCTGTGGGTACTCCATAATATAAGTGTCATGTATTGACAAAGGATGTCAGCAGCCCAGAAATGCTTAATGAGGTACCTGAAAATGTATGCAAATTATACCAGTGAAGAGTCGATAAGGCAACAGGCCATACAGGCAAGATATGGGACAAAAGCCAAAGAGATGGTAGAAACCTTGCAAGGGAAAAGCAGTTCCCACCTCGCTGATCAGTGCCATTCCCCCACCTCCATTTCTGGAAACTATTTACCTCAAGAAGCATTTATAGAAAAAAAATCAATTTCCTGAAATCTGAAGAGTGTTTACCTTTGAAAACCACCTGACAAAATAACTTAGCTTTCAACCCTTCGATGATGTGCTAGTGTTCTTTTTGATCTGTGTTTAACAAGGGTGGGAGAAAAAATAGCAGAGTCCAGATGAAAGGTGGGATCTCTCTAGGGTTACTGGGGGAACACAAGATGACCCTACACTGCATTTCTGACCCAACAGGCAGCCAATGGAGGTTGGAATACAGCCAACAAACCTCATGATTTTTGCCCTGAATTTGAGTTTGGGCAATATTCTAATTCTGTTTGACAAGCGGTTAGGTTAATGTATCTCTTATTTAAAGCCTAGGACATAATAGTTGCATTTGTTTTGGATATTGCTATTCAAAATGCTGCTACTATTAGCAAGTCTCTTCTGGATCTTCATCTGTGTTCTGCACTGCAGTGGAGGTCAGCCCTGCCCTCTTCCATATAAGAACCATCATGGAAAGAATTTTCCAACTTCCTATTGTGACCATTCCTCCATTCCTTCCAGATTTTCATCAGCCTAATTATTCTTTCTCTTCCCCTTCACTTCCCAAGCAGTTCATTCCTGAAGTTTAGCTGGGGCAAAGCAAGGTGGAAAACTACAAAGATGGGGATGAGACAGGACCTCAGTAGCCTGAAGTGAATAGTCAGAGCTCTAGCAGGGTCAGAAGTGTGCTCACCCAGGAGGGGTAAGTCAGCAAAAAGGTGGGAGTAGGGCATAGGAAAAGAAACTATAGTGGTGATAGAAATCGTTACATACTGAGGGATCAATCAATACATTTATGTATTAAGAGTAAGAGGAGCCAGGTTTCTCACTGCTTAGAAGGGGATTACAAATACACAAAAGGAGAAAACTAAAATGAACACTAAGTGTAGGATTGGAAGTGGAAATATTTGTTTTAACTCATGTTTTCTATATATAAAGATGGATTTTACAATATGGATGAAATGTATAGGGATGTGTGTGTGCATGTGTGTGTGTACATATACATTCCCTGGTTCTAACCATTGAGATAGCTCACAAGCAGTAAGATTCCAGCAGCAATGAGCCCACTTGGCATCTAAATACCATTCTTCAGCAGTGCCTAGGTGGCTTAGTCAGTTAAGCTTTTGGCTCTTGATTTCAGCTCTGGCCATGATATCAGGGTCATGAGATCAAGCTCTGCACTGGGCTCAGCACTCAACAGGGAGTCTGCTTGAGATTCTCTCTCTCCTTGTCCTTCTGCCCCTCCTCCACTCATGCCCTCTCTCTCTAAAATAAATAAATAAATATTTAAATAAATAAATAAAATGAATGCCATTCTCCACTAAAAAAACAAACCAACAAACAAACAAACAAACAAAAAAAAAAAAAACAGCCTCCTTGAAGTAATGACTAATTCTAGGGCAGAGCCCAGGAAATTACTAGGTGAGTTTGTGCTATCTTATTAAACTAGTTAGCAAAGGAGCACTCAAAGAATGCTATGGCCAGATCAAAAGAATACAAAGATGCTTGCCTGAGCTGTTACCAGCCAAGTGAGAGACAATTTGACATCCAAATAAATAATGATAATACCAGATTATAACTCTCTCAATAAAAGAGGAAATCCATGAGTTCATATTGATAAAAAGTAAAAACAATGAGAAAAAATGTGATAGAGGAAGGGTTATTTCCATGATTTCAAAGTACTTATTCTTTACAAAAGGCAATATGGTAACCTGATGGTGAGAAGGTTGCAGACACAACATTAATCAAATGATCACTGTGAATATTAACAGCAATGGAACAAGTAGGAATCATTCGCAGCCCTGTAAGACGCAATGAGAAGACAGCACCGCTTCTATGATCCTCTTCCCTGCAGTGAATCTAAGGATAAGCATGGGACAAGCTCACATAGAGAAACATACTACAAAATAGTTGCCTTGCAATCTTCAAAGAGTGAAAGTTATCAAAGTCAAAGAAAGGGTGAAAACTGGCTCTAGGATGAAGGAGAGAACAGAGCCAAGACAACTAAACGAACATGTGATTCTGAACTGGAATTTTCTCTAGTTTCTCTAGAAATAGGCATTATGGGGAAAACTGGGAAACCTGAATAAGGTCTAAAGATTTGATGGTTAAAAAAAAAAAAGACAAAGATATTCTTTGTACTACCCTTGCAACTTTTCTGGGAGTTTGTGTTCCTTTTCAAGTAAATTAAAAAAAAAATCTATGAAAGGAACTTAATAAATCACTTGAATTGTAATAATACTCTCCTTTGCAGATTTCATTCACTCTGAAGCCTACACAGTCTTCCCCTACCCCATTTACAAGATGACTTCCTGCATTACCACCCCAAAATATTGCTGCTCAAACCTACCTACCATCTACTAAGGTCAGTACTCTGTGGTTTGAAATTTCAGATGGGGTCAGCTGGGATTCTTCAGGGCTGGGATTACTCACATGTTTGCGGTCAGCTTCCAATCCTCCAGGTAGGTACTCCTGCTTTCTGGAGTTCCTGGGGCTCCCTGAGATGACCATGGCAAGCAGACACTTGTTGGCCAGGATCTAGCCAGCTGGGCTGGGCCTGTTTCCCATGGCTATTCAGGGCTCCAAGAAGAACAAGACAACAAAGATGATTCCCTCCTGTTTGCAATAAAAATAAGAATAAATATTTCAGAAGATTTTTATGGAGATTAAACAAGATGTTTAACCGTTAACACACAGCAGGCAGTCAATAATTTTTTCATACTCTCTACCCCTTCCCTATGCAAAACGTACTCCCCTTTTAGAATTTCTCTCTTGACATGTTCCCAGTGGTCCTGCCTCGTGGAAACATTGTGATCATTTCAAATGTTCCTTATGCTTTATCCATTCGTATTCAGCTTGCCCACCTAAGCAAAGGGCTTATATCACAGTCCTCTATAACTTTTTTTTAATTTTTAGAGGGTTTCTAATAACCAACGTCAGTTCATTTCATTTCTGCAATCTTATTCAGCATACTATGGATGAACATCTCACCTTTCCAGCCTTTTGCCAGAGCTGTACTTCTTCCTCCAGCCCCTGCATTGGGCTTGTCAGAGCCCACCGCCAGGTCATCGTACACCTGAGCTCTCCTCCTCCGTGAGCCCAGCCACGTCACTCACATTATTCACCTCGAAGTTTTGGCCTACTGGTATAACACAGGGCTCAAGTTAACTGCACTACATGGATTCGCGTTTCATCTCCAGCACTTACTAATCACATGGCCATACACAAGGTCTTCAACTTCTCTTAGTTTCTTCATCTGTAAAATGGGATCGATGACCACAGTGCTGCCTTACGAGGTGTTGGAGGAGTAAATGAGAAAACCTACAGAAAGCACTTAGTCTGTGCCTGGTACTACCGGGGGCTTTAATAAGGGTTAGCCATTCTTTTTTTCATCAACTCTGCCTGCTGCTCCATTGGTCCAGACCCTTACCATCCCCGGGGGCACAAAGCCATCAGCACCTAACTGAAACGCAGGCTGTAGCACGGCCTCCTCGAATCCATCTTCCGCTGCCCCCCACCAGAGAAACCAGGGCCAGAGGAAAAGGCCCAGATAACTTCTCCCTACTAAAAGCTTCCCCTATCCCTGTCTTCCCAAACTATTTGGGATTAAGAATCAGTGTATTCCCAACCAAAGATCAGTAACAGAACATATCTTTGTAAAAACACAATAAAAATTAATTATTGGGAAATTTTCATGTAGAAAACAAAGTACAAGCCCAAAATTTCTATTATTGGATCTATTCGATTAAGAGGCATAAGTGCTCCCCTCACTTTACTTTGACAGTTTCTAAACACTTATTCCCAATTTCATTCATCTCTCTTGGGGCTCATGACAAATGGTTGCTGAACTCAGAATGTTGCTTTCTCCCTTTGGAAGTGCTGTCGGGTGCCTTACGTCACTTAGGCTCTGGCTAGTCCCTTGTTGAATTACCCCCAACTCTTAATATATATATAGACATGTGTTTTATATAAATATATATATAATCCCTTGGAGTTTCCCCAACATACAATGTTTCTATCTCTACCCTTTCCCACATACGATTCCCTTTCCCATCTTTGTATCCAGAAAACTCCTAAACATCTTTTG
>PITA01025364.1:0-24515 GCA_004023965.1 Spilogale gracilis
TGATTTTTTTTTTTTTAAGAGAAGCTTTTTTTTTTTAAGATTTTATTTATTTATTTGACAGAGAGAAACACAGTGAGAGAGGGAACACAAGCAGAGGGACTTAGAGAGGGAGAAGCAGGCCTCCCGCCGAGCAGGAAGCCCAATGTGGGGCTCGATCCCGGGTCTCCAGGATCATGACCTGAGCCGAAGGCAGTCGCTTAACCAACTGAGCCACCCAGGCGCCCTAAAGGTTCTGATTTTATGCTCCACTGCTCTACTGCTGCCCAGGGGACAGCACCCCCCCCCCACGGTCTGTCTTCCCAAATGTCGCCTCTGATTCACTTCTCCACATGTCCTACCTTCCAGAAGGTGGTCCCTCTTCTGTTCCTAGAATTGCTGCTCTTCTTCTCTTCAATCTCCTGTTGCTTTTGTAGGTGTTTGGACTGGTTTGATAAACATCTATCTGAACTCCTGGGACCTGATGACATCTAGGTCTCCTACTTCTCTGTCATCTTGCTAGAATCAGTTTCTTATATTCACAAAATAACTTGCTGAGATTTTAACTGGGATTGCATTGAATTTATAAATCAAGTTGGAAAGAACTGACATGGTAATAATTTTGAGTCTTCCTGTCATTGTACATGGAACTTATCTTTACTTATTTAGATCCTTTTTATTTCTTTTATCAGAATTTTTTAGTTTTTTTCCTATAAATCTTGCTCATATTTTGCTCAATTTATTCTTTAGTCCTTCATTTGTTTGGGATAAATGGTATTCTGTTTTTAATTTCAAATTTCAATGCTATATTGCTGTTATATAAGAAAGCAATTGACTTTTGTATATTAATCTTTATCCTGCAACCTTGCTATAGTCACTTATGAGTTCCAAGAGGGGTTTTCTTGTTGTTGATTCTTTGGGATTTTCTACATAGACAGTTTGGTCATCTGTGAGCAGTTGTCTTTCTTCCTAATCGATAAATCTTTTGTTTCCTTTTCTTGTCTTATTGCATTAGCTCAGACATACAGTATGGTGTTGAAGAGGAATGTGGCAATGAACAGTCCTAACTGCTCCTGATATTATATATTAGTCTTTTTATGCTATTTTCTAGGGTATTGCTTGACATTTTATTCTAGATCATTAACTTGGAACTCCCACTGTATCCATCTTAACATTTTCAATCACATTTTTAGTTTACAAGAACTTTTTTCTTGACTTTTCTTTTTTCACATCAACATATTTGTAATATGTGTAAATTTATACAATATTGTTCATAATTTCTCTGAGGGCACTAATTAGAGGTTTTCTTAAAAACTCTTTTCTGCACTCTATCTCTGCTTTCTCCTGAATTAATCTATTTGTTTATTGTTAATCTTCTCTTTAGTATTGCTCATTTTCTTCTGATTCTTTTGACACTTGGTTGGCTATTTATATTTATGCATAAAGGACATTTTTCTGTATTGATAGATGATACAGATTTCCTCTGTAGTTATGTGAGATTATTTCCTCATTGACCCCTTCCCTGAAGAGAATTAAAGATTGTGCATTTTGAATAAGTGGTGTGGGCTCTTCTAAAGATGCAAGAAATTGGTAAGAAAGTGATAAGATTGACATCCTAAAAAATCAATACAAGATTTTTAAAGATAATTGTAGTTCCTGGGACCAGTAATCAAATTAGTTGTTATTATTGGCCATGGTGATAGTGATGGTGGGTGTATCTAGATTGGTGAATGTAATACCTACTGACACATCTAAGTCTTTTCTAGGCAAAAATTGTTACCTTTATGAAGCACAATTTACATGCCAACCTCCTATATATACACCATCTTTATTCCTTCTAGTAATTATACAAGGTAAGTATACTATTTCTATTATACAGATGAGAAAATAAGTTTGGAATAAATAAATCACATTGCCTATCAAATAGCTATTAAGCAGCAAAGACAGAATTCCACAAATTTCTGTGAATTCCCAAAGTCAGGAAATTGCTCTCTCCATCACCACTGTGTTGTTCCTCACACAGTATTACTGAGTCAGGTCTCTCTGCTATGATGCCTTACTGGTGGATTTTTTTTATCCTTAATTGCATGCTTTTTACCTCTTATTTTAATTCAACTTGTTAGTTTCAGGTTCTCATTCCTGAGGGATTTTTTCTTTTAATCTAGCTCTATTAGTTTTTACTCTCATTTTATATGTTCTGATAATCTAATGAACAAAATTTTTGAGCCTGCATACAAATTGCTGATAAAATATTGACTAGGAAAGGCTGACGATAGAACCCTGAAGAATGCCACTATAGTCCTTCCTTGATGTGAGATTTAATCTATTATTTAGCACTACTCAGTAAGGTGGCTTACTCAGACAAATTTGCCTGGTCCTGGAATAACAAAACTTGTCCAGAATGAGACTTACAACAGTAATTATAAATAAATGAATCACTTGAAAATCTCATCACAAGTCATCACCAGTGTCTTATTTTCATTACTTCCCATGCTTTGGAATAGAGTGGGATCAGTCAGATCTCAAAACCAGATAGAACTGGTTTTTAAATATGTGGTTCCCTGTATGGTCTTGAGCAAGTCCTCAAACCTCACTGAACTTCAGTTTCTTTGTATGTAAAATGGGAGGGAATATGTCTGCTGTCAGGTGTAGACATACTACATATAAAACACACAGCTTAGTGTCTAGCCTTGAGGAAGAAGGAGTACTAGGCCCTGTGCTAGTAATCATTAGCATTCACATTTCATGTAATAGACAAATCCTACAATGAAAGGTTTTATACATTAATTTTAAATCTCTGTGTCTCTGGACATCTGTCTCCAGATCCATTCAATAATCACAATTAATCCCAAAATGTCAGGGGTCTGAGACATTTTTCTTCATTTATTTTTCTCTCTTTAATCTTTTCCAGTTTCATCTTTGAAAGCATAAAGCAGAGCCAATTTTTCCAGTTCCAGTGTGTGTGTCCCATGCCCCCTGAAACCTGGTAGATAAATGTGCTTCTCTGCACAAGCCTCCCTTCTGTTTACACATTCCATCTCTGGGTTATGTTTAAGAAACATTGGAGGAGTGGCTCAAAAAGATAGAATGATGGATAGTGTGTTTTCTTAGAGAGTGTGTCTGCACACACGAGTGTAAATGGGGTGGGGGTGGGGGAATGGTAGAGGGAGATGGAGAGAATCTTAAGCAGACTCTGCAGAGAACACCGAATCCAACATCGGGCTAGATCTCACAACCTTGAGATCATGACCTGAGCCGAAATCAAGAGTCAGGCACTTAACCAACTGAACCACCCAGCAGGCCCCAGTGTCTTTTTAAAGAAGTCCAAATCATGAACAGACAGACCTGGGAAGATACCTGTGAGCTCAGTAAGAGAGAACAAGGCTTTGAAGAAAGAGATGAGACTCAAATTCTTGTTGTGCACTCAATTTCTTTACCCCTCTGCCTTCAGCGTCTGTCTGAGGATGAGGAGGATGATGACCATTTATTTAACTTACAGGGTCATTTTGAGGTTTCTAAAATACAATGTGTGAAAATGCTTTGCAAATTGGCAAGTATTATAGGGATGCTAGCTTTTATTACAGAAAGGGAAGTTATTTCCCCCATGTCAAAAACTTGCCAAAATATATTAATATGTAAGGAATATATGTAGGGAGGGTAGAAAAAATTCATTTCATTTAAAAACAAGAAAATAACCAGCAGGAAAACTTCAGGCTCATATGAAGAAATACTCAAGGTCTGTAGGCTTGTCTTTTTCATCTTTTTTATAAGTAATACTCCCAAAGTGCAGCCAAATGAAGAAAGGGTCTTTGTTGAAGTGGGGTTGGTGAACCTCTCTGCTTAGAATCACTGGGGACACTTGTTAAAAATGGAGACCCTGGGGCCCCGCCCTGGCCCAAATATCAGAACTGCTAGGGCTGGGCCTCAGGAATTTGAAAACTCTCAGCTGAATGTATTGCAAACTGAGGTTTGGGACAAACTGTGCTAAGAAAGTATGACTGACTCCATCAGGCAGTAGTGAACTCATGATTTGATCTTTTGTTCATTTTCTTAAATGAAAATAAAGCCAAAAAATTTAGAAATTAAAAAGTAGATTAAGACCCATAGTTCCACTGATATTAAGTACAACAGTAGTTGTATTTATGTTTTGGCATAACAGTGGCATAATGTTTTAATTAGCACTAGTGTGAGTTTTTTGAAAATAGAAATTTGCATGTTGTCTCCAAGTAAAGGAATTTTATTCACAGGCTAGTAATTATAATAAGAACTTAGATATCAATGAGGTGCCATTTTTCCTGATAAATGCCTACCAAATTTCAAGCTTCTCTATGTCAGCAGAATCAAATGTGGGTGACTAAGTCAACATGTGTCTACATTTTACTCAACACAGATTCACAAGAATGTTGTCTTCCTTCCTGAAGCTTGCTCAGTACCCTCAAACATTTTATCACTCAAAAATATTTTTTACTAACTTTACCATGGTGGGGAGTAAATTTCCACTGTGGAAATATTTTTACTCTACAGAGTTGAAATAGCCACGTGTGTGCCTCCTCCTCGCTGTGCCTGAATCGGCAGTGGGCAGTCACTCTGACCAAGAGCACGACCACATTGCAAGTTCATCACTGCTGGCTTGCCCTCTGGCAGCTAGGTGCCCCAGGGGCTCCACATGCTCAGCCAGGAGGTACAGCTCTGTATCTGATCCTATACAGTACTGGGTAAATATGGTACCACTATTTAAAAGTATCGGGTAAGGTGGTGACTGAGGTTTCTTGAATCATTCTGTCATATGCTCTACAATCCAGCCAATGGAAAAACTCGGTTTCCCGAGCAAGGTTCCTATCTCTGTGTCTCTGGAAAAGCACTATTTCTTTATATCCAAACACTACCCAACCCTGGTAAAATTATGCATGGCATTTTTTTCTTTCTGTTCCTTTACTTTCTCAACTCCCCATTAACAAATGTGGGAGGAATGTTGGAATTAGAGCATTAGTATTTCATAATATTTAGTAACGTCTAATGGGAAAATTAGTTGAAGTGTTGATGAAGAACTTGTCAATGGCTAGATCAGACCAACATCCCTTAAACCCAGATCTGTGTTAGCATCACTAAAGTGGTATAGCCGGACAGTGTAAGCCTCCCCATAGTGTGTGATGTGGAGCACATGGTCCTTCCGTAAGTCATCCCTACAAGAAAAAGATGAACCTGGATCTAATGGAACCCAATGAGTTAACTCTATGCACAAGGAGCAGGGAGATAGAGAAACAAGTCATTATAATGAAGCAAAATCCAAAAAGCAGAACAACCTATAGGACCACCAACTTGGTTTTTACAAATGATGGTATGAAACTAACCAAGGGGGGGGGGCTATTCCAGTAAAGAGAGAGACAGAACAGTCATATGTGATGTATGAAGTTTGTTTGAATCCCAAATAAGACAAACCAACAGCAAGAAGCCATTTTTGAAACAGTTGGGGAAATCTGGATACATGTTGGCTGTTAGATAATACCAGGGAATTATTGCTAGCTTTGTCAGGTGTGATAATGGCATTGTGGTTATGTGAGAAATGTCTCCACATTTTAGTGACACATGCAAAGTATGCGGAAGTGACATGGCATGTTTCAAGCCATTTGTTTCATTTCATTTCAGAAAGCTTCAATCCATTATTTATAAAATGATTGATCTTAATATCAAGAAAGCAATGTACAATTATGGAATGGGCTTATGAGTATGTGGGTGTTCATTATACTCCTTATTTTTTATATTTTGAAATTTTTCATTAAAAATTGTTTTAGTTTTAAAAACAATCATATTCAAATCATTTGAATTGTCCTTTAAGGTCTAGCTAGTGATTTCATCCAGGTGGAAGTGATTTCTTCTTGCTGAGCTCACAAAACTTCTTTTCAGTATGTAATTCTGTCTACCCTGAATTGTGACTTGGGTATGTCTCACCTCTTTATCCTGCCATGAGGGCAGACTCCTTCCTTGTTTCTTCTCTGTGTCTTTGCCTGACACAGTATGTGGTTCACGGTGACTGAATGAACACAAGAATATAGAGCTCTAAGAGTCAGCACTACTACTATTTCACGTTACATGTGGAGGGAAATGTGAGGTAGCCCCATTCAAGTTGAGTTATCTTGCACTTGAGACTCAAAAAAAATGGGTTTCAGTTCAAGTTCTTTGGCTTCTTCTCGGATTCAGAGTCGCAGGGCATTACTAGACTTTTCTCCTCTAGGAAAGAGGTGAAGCACTAATGACTGTGGGGGCAGGACTTGGAATGCCTGGATGTTGGCAAACACATAAAGGAGAGAGCACTCACTGAGGGGAAGCCAATATCTCATCATTGTGGCAAACACCTGGGCTGAGCACTGGCTTTGCACATAGGCAGTCTATTCCCCCTTGATGCTTCCCACCCATGCCTGACAGGTCAGAAAGGTGAAAAGGTTTTAGTGAATAACAAGGCAAAGTTTGCAGACTGCAGACTTAGGCGCCAGTCAGAACGGGATGTAAGGCTCGTCCCAGAGCTTACTAACTGCTTGACCTGGACAGATACTTTATGTCCCAAGTTCATCTCTCTGTAGAAAGAAAGTAGTATTCTTTTCTCATACCATTGATGAAGAGATTATTATTGATAATTTGCATATGTGGAAAATAGTAAATCATTTATTAAATAAGCACTGTTCCAAAATGGACTAATAACTAATTTAATCCTTGCAACACTCTGTTGTAAACGGTTATTATCGCAAAACTATGAAACAGAAAGATTAAGCAACTTGCCCAAGAATACACAAGTAGAAAATAGCAAAACCGGGAGTCAGAGCTCAGTATTCATGTCTCCCATGCTGCGTGGTCTCTTTCAAACATGACAGTGTATGTAGCGTGTCTCCTAGTGTGTGGCACCAGGGAAATCCTGAAGAAGTTATAGTACTTGTTACTTAAAAAAGTCAACCAGAGTCAACCTGACGACTCCATGCATGAGACTGTTTTTTTAACCAAATCATCCTCCTGCCTCTAAAATGACATGCCTGGGCTTCGGGAGCAGCAAGTGTAGGTGGAGGGACTCAGAGCCATCAACACCCTTCTGGGCCACACAACGATCATCATTTACATTGGTCTTTGTGCTGCGACCCACCTTCCCCACCGAACACTCTGGCTTCCAACAGCAGGCCCTCAGAAACGCCTACTTAAAAAAGGTGGGAATCCCAGTGGATCCGAGGGCCATTTTCGGGCATCATAAAACTCTGGAGATGGAAAATGTCACCCAAGTTGCTCTGGGCGTCGTCTTGTTGATATTTATTTAGCACTCTCTATCCTCTGTTCTTTTCCTACTCTCCTGTTGGTTCGCTTGACAATCATGAAAGTTATGTACAAGCTGTTGGTCCTGACCTTTAGAAAACTGACATATTTGTGTGTCAATATCCCAAAAACATTTTCCATATGTTGCATTTGAACTTGAGCATGTCAGCTGGTGAAAGAACATTCTCGACATCACAGGGGCCCGTGACGGCCCGCTATAAGCTCAGTCTTGGTGGGACAACCAATTTTGCCTGGGCAGTAGTATTTGCACAATTGGTTTAATATTTTGGTGCCTTTTTCTCTAACTTAACATAAATAGTCAAATAATCATGGAAATTACGCCCATAATGACATGTGAGTGCATAATTTAAAAACATCTGTGAGAGGCTGAAAATAGATGGTGAAGATTTGCCAAATAGACAAGACATAATTGAAAATTTCATAACATGGCTTAATTCTGCAGAAAACTGCCTCTCCCCACAAAACAGAAAAGTCATTTGTTTGATTTTTTTCAGTATTCGCCTTTGAGCATGTTTTTCCAAGAAACCTTTATGTACGAAATGAGGAAAAATTTCACACCTCCCCATTTTATAGGTAAGGAGACTGAGACTCAGAGAGATTAAGGGATTTTCCCAAGTACGCATGCTTATATGTAGCTAGATTTTTGAGTCCAGGATCCTTGAACCCCTGACTACCTGCACTGCACCTGATTTTGGGAGAAATCTGACTGAGTGTGCCCAGGCTCCAGAGGGGCACACAGCCCCCAGACCCCTCTGCTCCAGCGGCAACCCCGGAGATTTGTCCTATGGATGGAGGGCTCCCGAGGCATGTGGAAGCCCCCACGGAGGAGATGACAGGGTATCTGAACTTGAAACTGAACTGTGGGTCAAGGGTGATGGAGTCCCAGTCAGAGCCACCTATACACCTGCTTTGAGCAGCGAGTTCCAGCAGTACTGGGCAGAGAACACCCTCCAGCTCCTGGCTCTTCCACCTCAGTGTGACCCTAGCAAGCCACCTCGCCAATCTTATCTTTACCCATAAAAGGAGGATATTTGTAACCAAGCTATTGATGCTTTTATGAATATCAAATAAATCATATATGCTAAGTGCTTTTCTACCTGTGGACTGATAGGCAACTATAAATACAGAGTTTCTAATTTCTCTGTTTTTAATTGCTCCCTCCACCACATCCCCTGTCATGCTGTGGCTATGTGTCAGGCTTTGAGCATCTCCCCTGGGGCAAACACTGACCTTCCTGCTCTGGTCAAAGCCTGCACGGGGTGGGGGCGGGATTTGAATCCATTTCAAATAAACAAACGGAAGTCCCTTGCCTCACCTTCTCATCCTCTTGCTAGCTGCTCCCCACCACAAGCACACACACACATACACATACATGCACACACACACACAACATTGATACACGCACCGGTGCACATATGCACACCTTTCACCTTCCCTCCCTACCCCATCTCTCTCTCTCTCTCTCTCACCTCACACACAGACTCACACACTTCTCCCATCCGTCCTTCTGTCCTTCGCCACTGGAAAGGAGGCAAATGTCTTCTCTGTGCAGCAGTCACCCAGAGCCATCCAGGACCTGCACGTGTTACACTGGGGTTTTGCATGAACTTCTGCATTTCCTGACTCCACCCAGCCTGAAACCATTAAAATATCACAGCAGGGGGGCAGCCCCAGCACCCAGACACAGCTCTAGTCATCACATGGCCTCCTGAGTAACTCTAGTCTCCAGGCAGAGCCACTGGTGTGGAGGGACCCATAGAGAGCCTACGTATGTATAGAAACCATGGAAGGGCATCTGTATATACACTGCTAAGGAGTCGAAGGACAAAGAAGTGTAAGTAGTGGGTGATTTGATTTCAGGAATTTTACTTTTTGTCAAGTTATTTAGATGTTCGGTTATGTTGTTTAAGCGAACATGAACGTCTGTCAGGAAGTTTAAAATTGGTGGCAATATGACTGACCAGATATGGCTAATCATTTGGGCAGTGGCAGAAGCAGAAAAGTTGGGAAAATTCTAGAAGCTGCTGCCTGTTGACCCTTCATTGAGCCAGGAGGTTAAGAGAGGTCAGGAAAGGCATGAGGCTCGAGCAGCCCTGGTGGCTTCTCAGGGGTTGTTCTTAAGAACTGGGGCTGGCCCTGGTTCCAAGCCTTATGCTTCTTTGTTGCTGGACAAGTTACTGCTATTCTCTTTTTCTGGTTGTACAAATAATATGTGCTTCCTAATAAAGAATTCAAGGAACATATAAAATTATACAAAAGAAGGTAAAAGTCACATGAAGTCCTATCACCTGACATAAACAGCATTAACATTTTAGGAAATATCTTTCTGGGGTACTGTTTCACAGTAGCCCCCCCCAATATGCATGCACGCACACACACACACACACACACACATGGGATTTTAGTAATTTGCTTTTGTTTTGGTTTTTTGTTTTCTACCTCCCTTGTCTGTCTCTACCTCCCCCACCAATAACAAAAGTAAACAACTTTGTGTTCATCCTCCCAAACCTCTCTTCATGTAGCATAAAAATGTATGCACACGTGTCTACATAGAGGTATCTTTTCTCATTCTTTGGTATTTCCAAATATGGGATAACTTCATGCACCTCTCCACATCTTACTTTTCTCATGTAACAGCATGTTCAAGAAAGTCCTCTTAGCGTCACTTGTAAAAATGTAGTACATTCTTTTTAAGAGCTGTGTAATATATTAGAGACTTTTAGAATGTACATTTTTATTCAATTCCCCAAATGGTGAGCTGTTATAGATTTTTTTGTTTTGCTTTTTGTAGCTATAAATATTGCTACAATAAACATTTTTATATCTCACATATTCCTATATAATGATGTTTGATTAGTCTCTGAGATTCCCAGAAGTGGGACTATAAATTTAAAGGTTTATATATTTTTAATTTTCATAAAACTGGAAAATTTCTACACAGTCAGTAATATTTCATATTTTATTTGTCTGATAAATATTTGTTAAGTCCTTACTCCTTCCCAGACAATTTGGATTCAAAAATGAATGAAGACAAAGATCCCAGCCTTCACTGAGGATTGATCCTAGAAATACAACGGGGAAGAAGAGATGAATGAAAGAACAATAATTATAAATACTTTTATACCAGAAATGTATGAAAATATAATTCTCCCTTGCTTTCCCATAAACAATTGGTACTATCATCCTTTTTATTTTTTCCCAATCTTATTGATATGTGATTACTTTATTATCTTAATTTGCATTTCCCCATCAGTAAGTAATTTTAACATTTTTCACATGTTTATTTAGCTAGTGGGATTTGTGTTGGATGAACTGACATTCATAATCTTTACTCATTTTTTTGTTGAGTGAGTTGTATGCTAGACCTATATTCTTGTTTATTTACATGAGCTCTGTGTATATTATAAATATACATTTATCTGTGGTATGCCTTGCAAATCTTTTCCCCAAACAGTTGCTCAGGTACTGACTGCATTAAGGATTTCTTTAACCATATAATGCCTTTCCCTTTTATAAATTTGTATTTTTGCTCTCAATATGTCTTTCTACCCTTTCAGCCTCTATCTATCATTGGTCATTGTTAGCTCCAAACTCTGGGTCATATATATAGTCTCCTAAATTTTCTTTCAATTAAATTTTTTAATATTTTTTCAGTACATGTGGAATTTACTTTTTAATATGGTGTGAGGTAGGGGTTCGATTGCTTTTTTTTCTAGGTAGATAGCCATTTCCTAAAGCCATTTATTAAAATAAACCATCAGTTCTCCTTTGAAGTAAAATGCTACCTTTTTCATACATGCAGTTCCAAATGCGGAATCTGTTTGTCTGCTTATTATTCTGCTCCACTGGTAATATATCTTTTCTTATTCCAATTTTATGCTGTTTTGATTATAGTCTACTATACCATCATTTTAAAGCTAGATTAAAACTTTATTTGTTCAGAGAAAATTTCAGATAATTTTATCCAATTAAGAATTATAATTATTATTGCAAGTTAATTTAATTTATATTAGGAACAAGAAAGAAAACATAATCAAGAAATAGAATAGGTTAAAATAATTACAAGACAATACTACATAAAACTTCATGGTAGCAAATTGGAAAATGTGAAGAAAATCAAAGATCTCCTAATAAATCATAGAAATCAACAAAATAGTGCAAGGGAGACAAAAAATGGGAACTGGCAAATTCTTGTAGAAGAAATAGGAAATTTATTTAAAGATCTTCTTTTTTAAAAAGTCCCCAGAAAGAGATGACTTACTGGTGGACTTCTAACAAGGCTTCAACGAACAGAGAGTCCTAGGGTTATTAAACAATTCAAGGCCATAGGAAAAATGGTGCACAGCTCCTTGTATGTTATGAAGCCAGCTTCATCTTAGTGTTAACTCCTCATACACAGAACCCGTTAGGGAATATTGATTCTCATTTGAAATAAAATATTGGCAAATAGGATCCATCCATGTATCAAAAAGACTAATGAACTATAACCAAACAGCCTTTATTTCAGAATGGAAGGAAATTTCAGTAGCAGAAAATTTATCAACATAATTAAATTATCATATTAACTCAAAGTTACTTGATAAAATTCAATGTCAATTCTGTTTTTTTCTTTAAAGATTTTATTTACTTATTTGAGAGATAGAGGGAGAGTATAGAAGGAGAGTGAGTGGGAGAAGCAGACCATCCACTGAGCAGAGAGCCCAACGTGACACGAGGCTCAGTATCAATTCGTAATAAAAACCCATAATCCAAAAAAAAAAAAAACAAAAAAAAACCCCCATAATCCCTTATGCAAAATTCTGATACCAAAAAGTCTCTGAAAACTGAAATGTTGGCCTGTAACTTTGGCACCAAATCTCATCTTTTTTTTTTTTAAAGATTTGATTTATTTGACAGCGAGAAACACAGCGAGAGAGGGAACACAAGCAGGGGGAATGAGAGAGGGAGAAGCAGACTTCCCCCCAAGCAGGGAGCCCGATGTGGGGCTCGATCCTGGGTCTCCGGGATCATGACCTGAGCTGAAGGCAGTCGCTCAACCAACTGAGCCACCCAGGCGCCGCCACCAAATCTCATCTTAAAAAGTCCTATTCTTTGCAAATGTGAGGCATTGAATTCTCTGTATAAAAGGCATACTCCAACTAAGTACTCATGGATGACTTGTTATTGTCGCCCTCTGTCCTAGATTTAAAATTATTATAGTCTTCCTTTAATTCACGGTGAGTTTGAGGAGAAGTAATATGAGATATATATGCTTTCACCTTTCTGGAAGAAAACACCACCGCATTTCATTACATCTAAGACACCACTGTTTGGAAGGCTAGCATTTATTTTATGTATCACTGACAAAGGGGAAAAGATGCTGCTAATTACTTTATGAACCATTGTCAATTGTAAAACACATCATGGTTTCAGAGATATTGAAATGTGAAAAAAAAAAAGTGCATCTTGGAATCAAAGAAATGCTGTGAACACATCTGAAAGCAGTCAGGAACTCTCCACCAACTGCATGGCCCTTCAGACAAGAGTGGGAACTCCAGGTCCTTTCCTCTATATGTCTGTCTCTTGGGGAAGGGCCAGGTATGAGGTGGGCTGTGGTATTCGGTGGTCATCCAGGGCTCCAGAGCTGGCTCTTCAAAGGTGAAGTGACCGTGAACCAGCTTTGGAACATGTCAGACCTCAGTCTGGGGGCAGTGAAAACGCCTAGTTACACTTGCTTTAGAGTGAAGAGGATGGTGGGAGATAGGGTTCATGAAGTTTGCGGTCAAGAGTATGCCCTTCCTAAAGAACCACCCCTGGAACAGAGGCAGTGCTGATGTCGTGGTGATGCTGGCTTTGGTCTCTAGCATCTCTCCCACTTCTGTCATGCTATGACCCTTACTCAGGAAAAATCTTGGCTATATTTCTCTCACCCCTAAGGAAGTTTCCCTGAGATTACTGAGAAGAGGCAGTTGATCTCAGATGCCTGAACCATCTCTGGGCCCTGAATTTATGGTCTTTCACCTGAAAATGCGAGCAAGGAAGAACCTCAGACATGTTCTTACATGGGCTGAGAGAGGAATGTGACCTTCCCATGTAATGCAGCCCATGGCAAAGTGAAGGCTAGCACTCAGACCACCAGACACGTTGTCAGACCCTCTCTGGATGCCAGGGCTCCTGCCCCTAGGGCATTGAGGTCTACCTCAGCAGTTTCTGGCACTGTGCTCAGACCAGATGATCTCTTTCTGGACCACTTCTTCCGGCTCTGGGGGGGGGAAAAAAGCTTAGCCTGCCACATCCCCTACTGATTCCATGTTCTGACTTTGACCTTCATTGCCCTCCACTTCCTTCCTTCCTCCTTTTCTTTGTAATTGGCCATCCAGAAGGGGCCAGGGGGTCTCTTCTGTACTGAGGCTCTGAAGACCTACTCGTATCGCCAATCTGCTGTGTGCTCTCTGACAGAATGGGAGTGGTAAGCAGCAAAAAGCAGGTGAAGGAGAAGAGTAAGGGCAGATGGAGTCCCGTGAAGGTCAGCGCCCAGAGCAAAGACCCTCCACCGCTGCCACCTTTGGTGAGTGATGGCTCTTCCCAGCTGGAGAGGGAGGGGGAGGAAGAAGAGCGGAGAGCATGCCTGGCTCCCTGGAGGCTGCTGCTTGTCTCCAGGGGGCCATCTCTAGATAATTCAGGGCTCTGACAAATCTGCCTCTTGCCTCTGTCACCAAATGTGGCATCTAGCTCATGCTGGTGTGACAGTATAATAGAAGAATGTTTAGCAGCCAGATTACTGGTGTTTACCTTGAATAACTATGTGCTTTGAAGCAGGTTACTTGGCTCCCCTCTGCCTCATTTTTCTGCATCTGTAAAATGGGTATAGTAAAAGTGCCTTTCTGATAAGGAGGTAACAATACGCAATGTATATAAACCATGCAATTCTATAACGTACTGCCTTTAGCACAGGATCTGGCATGGGTAGTCCCTGGTAATTCTTAACCAGTCCTCATTTCGCAAGGGCAGCCTTGAAGAGAAAAAGAAATCAAGACTGTCAGCTCAAGAAGAGGGTGTGGTGGGAAAGCGTCTGAAGCACTCTGCTGGACCTCAGTGCCCCCTTCCTGGCACTGCTGTCTGCATGCCAAGGAGCTTACTCTCCAGGGATGAGGAATCCTAAGACTATCCACAGCTCCCCAGCAAGCCCTCCATTTCCTGTGGAGCCTGAGATGCAGTTCTGGCTTGTTTATGGAGCACTCAGCACCCTTCCACAGAAGGGACCACATCCAAAGAGGCATTTTTAGATGATTGTTTGTGACACCTTGTCCCCCACCTGGCCACCTATCCATTTTTGGTTTGGGGTAGTTGGAGTCATGCCTAGAACCTGCTCTCTTGCTGTCTACCTCCAGGGGTACATTCAGCTGGTCATTGCTTTAGTCCAACGGTGACTTGATGGGACATGGAGATTGCTAATCCCATTTCTTAGACAAACAATGCATTTTATCTGGGTCCCAACTTAGTTCAGGGCTTGGCACAGAGCAATGAGATGCTTGTTGAATGAGTGAATGATCGCTGGGGTGCACTCAGACTTAGACTGAGTAATATCCCCGAAGTTACATGCTAATTAGTTATAAAGCCTGGGATGTTTTTACCTTTATTTTTTAAAGATTATTTATTTATTTATTTGAGAGACAGAGAGAGAGAGACAGACAGAGAGAGAGAGAGAGAGAGAGAGAGAGAGAGAATGAGCAGGGGCAAGGGTCAGAGAGAGAGGGAGAAGCAGACTCCCCACTGAGGGTAGAGCCCAACTCGGGAATCGATCCCAGGACCCTGGGATCATGACCCAAGCGAAAGGCAGATGCTCAACTGACTGAGCCACCCAGGTGCACCAGCGTTTTTAACGTTAAGAAAAATCACTTAATATATACTACTTATGGGGAAAAATTATAAACACTTATTATCCCACCAGCCCAGAGTTGACACTTCAGAGCCCCTGCCCCCAGACCCTATTCTCGATGTTATTTATAGTATGTGTTTATATTTTCAATGGACCATACATACATATCATTTGGCAAAATGCTACTTCAATTTTGTGTTCAATAAGTATGGAAGACACTCAAAAAATATTCATAACATATCCACCAAATTCGAAGAATAATGAGATGAGTACCCAGGGCAGCCCCTTTGGTCTTCGGGAGAAGTGACCATTGCCCCCCTCCCAAGTCCATCTCTCACCCCAGGGCCCTGCCCTGGATGTGTTTATCATTCCTTAGCTGGCTTTTTTTGTGTCATCACATGTGCGTATAACCCCTAAAGACCGTTTAGTTTCATTTTGCCTGTTGTGAACTTTCAATCAATCGAATCAAACAGCAAGTATTCTTCTGAGATGTGGTTGTGAGATCCCCGCTACGTCTGTGGCCTTCATCCACGTTGATGCACGTAGCTGGAGCTCAGGAGCCCCCACAGTCGTGTGACATTTCCTTGTATCATGGTGCCTCACTTTGCTTATTTTTCTGTCATTAGTCCTAAGGATGTTTCCACCCTTTACAATTCTTACGTATTACTATAGCTGTTGCTGGGAGCATTCTCGTGCATGGATCCTGATACACACATGCTGAACTTTCTCTACAGAGTATATACCTAGGGATATATTTGTCGAGTTTTAGGGATCGACACTTTTAAAACAATTTTCCCTGAGAACAAATACCCTTTTGCAGCTTCACTGTTTAATGGCAGAGCCAGCATTTGAATCCGGGTGATCTGACTTTCCAACCTGCCCCCATTCCACGGTTGCCTCTTACAAAGCTGGGGCATCCCCACCCCCTCTCTGACCCCGTGCATGGTCCAGGAGTCATGGGAGGTGATACTAGGACCTGAGGGTTTGTGGCACCACATGTACAATTTGCCTGTGCGACCTCCTGTTGACAGAGCAGCTCCCTACAGAGCACCGGCTGGCAGGTGCCACAGCCTCCCGGCCCAGGCCCCGAGGGGTGGAACTAACACAGTGTGTGTGTGTGTGTGTGTGTGTGTGTGTGTGTGTGTGTGTGTTTCTGCTGCAGGTCCTGTTTAACCACCTGGCTCCTGCCCCTCCGGACACGTGCCCGGAACAAGGTAAGAGGGGCCTGATCTTGAAGCCAAGGCTCTACAGGCCATCTGCCCCAGGACCGGGCTGTGTGCAGGCAGAACAGGGCCCAGTCAGGAGCAACTTCCTGGAGAAGACAGAGCAGGCCCTCTAGGCTCAGAGAGGAGGAGGCTATCAGGGAATGGGGCTGAACCAGGCACAGTGAGGGGTGCCGCCAGCTCTGCCCCAGGCTTCATCTGCCTAGGAGCGCCCCTCCGGAAACAAAGCCCCAGTTCCTGTATCTGAGCCTGGGTGGTTTTTGTTTTTTGTTTTTTGTGGTTTGTTTTTTTTTTTTTTCGAAAAAGAACTATAAACTGTAAATGAGACAAAAAGAAAAATGTTACAATAAATACAAACAGCATAAAAACAAACGCAAGTTTTCAAAGATTTTAGATGGGTCTGAGTCTTCTCTCCTGCCCTGAGTCTGCTCCGTGTACAGAAGCACCATCTTTCTTCCCCACTTCCCCACTTTCAAAAGCTGCCACTGGCCTTCTGACCGCTCATGCCACCCTCCCTCACCCCCAGTCTCTCCCGCCACTCTGGTGGTTAGGACAGTGGGGGATTGCAAAATGAGTGACCTTGGCCCTCCTGGGTCGGGAGTTTAGACCCTGGAGGGGCTCACAGGATGGTACCGTCCCTCAGAGTCGGCTTGCAGGAGCACGGGGAGCTCTGACAGAGCCTCAGTCCCTCATTGCCACCCAGCATGCACTGAGCAAGCAATGCCCAGAGCCTGGCTCTGCCCGAATACTGGGGAGGCTGCACAATTGAATAAGACGTGGCTCCTCAACCTGAAAGAGCTCAGAGTCTGTCAAATTCCTGAACAAAATGCTGAAACCAGATGCATCCTCTCACCTGCTGTTTGTTATCCTGCTGGGGTTCACGATTGATTACCACAGCGCTCGTCCTTCACTTCCTACCAGGGGGGTTCACGGCCCCAGCGAGGAAGCCCTGGTGAGAACAATAAGCTAACTGCCTTTGGTACAATAACTTGAATCTCAGAACTGGAGGCGGGGGGGGGCTGTCACCTATTCCAACCCCGTGTTCCCCCCATGGGGAAGTGCCTTACCGTCACACCGTGCATTGATGACAGAGCTGAGTCATCTGGTCCCAGGTGAGCTAGGTGGTCTCCAAGTGACATTTTCCAGCTCCTCTTGGCCCCCCAGAGCTGCGCAGAAAGCCCTCCTCACTCGCAGTGGCCGTTTGGACATCCCTTCCCAGGACCAGCAGCAAGCTGGGACACTGCCAGCCAGGAGCACTGTGACAGGGCCTTGGGCATGGTCACAGGTCAAGGTCACAGGTCAAGGTTACAACAGCCACGTTCCAGGACCACTACCCACTTTGGAATAGAGGTGGGGACAGGGAAGAGAAGGGAAGCCGAGGTGCCTTCGAGGCCAACACTCCTTCCCAACCTTGGGACGGCAGCCATCAGCCCAGTGCGGCCAATCTCCCTAGATCTTTGGGCTAGCCTCTCCCTGACAGCGTAGCCCTGGGCAGGCCTGGGGGCTTTGATGCGGAGCCCAGAAGGGAAGACAAGACGGGCTCTGCGGGGCAGCAAGGGCAGGAGGTCAGTGTGCCAGACAGGAGCTTCCTCTGCTGCATCGGTGAGCTTGCCCTCTGTCCCTGCGTCCTCCTGGCCTCAAGGCACCCAGAGGTGGCCCACAGCCCAGACTCACCGAGCCCCTGCCCTCACTCTGCTGGGCCTGAGCGCTGCCCGTCTCTCCCTTGTTCACTCTAGAGGGGCATTTCGTGGTGGCGCTGTACGACTACAGCTCAGCGAATGACAGGGACCTGCACATGTTGAAGGGGGAGAAGCTGCAGATACTGAAGGAGTAAGTTCTGGAAAGCGTCCCTGTGGTCAGAGGTCTCTGTGGCTCCCTATCACAGCAGGCTGGCCACCAGCCGTCCACCTCCTCACACCACCCCACCCCTGCCCGCCATGAGCATCCCCCCTATTGTTCCGCTCTCCACTCAATCACCCACCATTTCTGTTCACCTGGCCCCAGTCATCTTCCTCTATCTGCCGTTCCAAAGCCTTTCTCAGAATGTGGCTTCCATTCACTATCTCCCGATCCACTGTCAAAATCCTACCCCTCCTTCAAAACCCACCTCAGACATCACCTCCTCTGTGAAGCCCTCCTGATGGGCACAGCGCTTGCCTGGCTACTCCACCACAGCTTTGTGTGTCTCCCTTGCCAGACAAGACTGTGCATAGGATTCTATTCAGGAAATCAACTTTACTGGATTTATAGGAATCCCTCTGAGAAAATCCTCCAAAGTTTGTTCTCTCTCAAATGTCTGGCTTATTCTGTAGAACCCTGAGGTTCTGCTTTTGTTCTTGAGGTTGTGCGATGGCCTTGAGCCCAAAGCATGAAAGCCCTGACCTTCTGGGCATACATGGGCTGCCCAGCTCCTCCTTTGGGAAGGAGCTCTCCTCCTGCTATTGTCTTTCCTCTCTGGTCCCAACTCACTCACTAAACTCTCAATCTGTCCCATTAATCAAGAGGAGGACTACTCGGGGAAGACAGGGGCTCTCTGCTGTGGTCAGGCTGTCTAGACAGAGTCTTCCCCGGGAGGCTGCATTATCCCCTTCCTCCCTGGACCAGTCTGTGGGATGCTCAGCAAGTTAGCAACCCCTCCCTCACTGAGAAACTCACACCAGTTCCCTCTCATCTGCCCTCCATGAGTCCTCTGCCTCAGGGAGAAGATTGGAGTGGGGGGAGGGCTGTGAGCAGCCCCCCAAGAAGGCCTACAGGAGCCACTGTGCCATTTTGGTTTTCCCTCCCCCTTCATAGAGTTGGAGACTGGTGGTTGGCCAGGTCTCTCATCACTGGAAGAGAAGGCTACGTGCCCAGCAACTTTGTGGCCCGAGTGGAGACCTTGGAAGTAGAAAAGTAAGTAGACACATAGGCCTCCTCAAAGCTGCGGAGACCCACTTGCTGCTTCTGGCCTGGGACCTGCTGGGCAGGGAGGGGTCAGAAAGGAGCCGAAAGGTGAGCTTCTGGGAGCATAGCCTGGAGGGAGCAGGAAAGGTACATGAACTGGAGCTGCTGTGGAAGGCTTATCCACGGACCCAGACAGCCTGGTGCTCAGGAAACAACCCCTCCATGCTTACCTTACTCTTCCCATCTGCAAAATGGAACTACCTCTCCCCTGGTTTATTTGGATGGAAATGTCCCTGCAGGCCCATTGCCTGCAAGCTAACCTCGAGGCATAGCGATCGGCTCCCTGTCCTCCAGGGCCTCCAGGGGACAGGACTCAGGGGCAGAGACCCCAGGGGGACTCAGTGTGGTGGCTTCATTCAGAATTAGCCTCCAGAGAGCAGTACTCCCCAGAATCCTCGTAACCCACGTCCACATTCTCTCCCACAGCACACTCTGAGCAAGCAGGACCCCACACTCCGACTCTGTCCACATATTGAGAAAGCTGCAAAAATGAGTAGAATGTGGCTTTCCCCCCCAAAAGAGCTCAGAGTCTGTCAAACTCACAGAGTGCCAGAACTGGGTTAGTGGCCTCACCTGGTGTCCTGGGAGGGTTCTTTGCCTGGCACTCCCAGGCCTGCACCTCTCCCAGGAACAACGTGTGAGGCAACGGCACTTCCTTCCACACTGACCGGTCCACGCCTGAGAGGGACATGGCGGGAGTCTGCCCTGAGGGTCTCAGCACTTTGGGAAATTCAGACTTGACTTGAGGAGGCGCTGCTGTGAGGGAGGGTGGTTGGGTGCCCTTTTCCCAGAGTAAAATTAACAATGGGCACCCAAAAACATTCTCATTTCAAGAAAGCACTAAGTCTATCTGCTGATGGGAAGTGAAAAGAAAAGGGGGCCCAGGGGTCCAAGGGCCTTTTCTGACTCAAGATTTGAGGAGTGTTGTTAGTTCAGGGTTAACGTGAAAAACATAAAAACGCTGCTGAATTTTTTGGTGGGCGGGGGGGAGGCATACAGCTTAGAAGGGAGGTATGAATAAGAATATTCCACGGAGCATGGCCGGCCTCTGAGGCTTGCCTGCCTTTTCCCTCTTCCAGATGGTTCTTTAGATCAATTAGCCGGAAAGATGCTGAGAGGCAGCTTCTAGCTCCAATCAATAAGGCGGGCTCCTTTCTTATCAGAGAGAGTGAAACCAACAAAGGTAAGCATGGTGCCCAGCACCCCCTTCCTGTGCAGTCCCCAAGAAGAACCCCCACCCCCATGGGAAGGCCAGCCAGGGGAACTCGGCGGCTTCCGGGCCTCCTGTCTTCCTCTCAAACCCGGCCCTGCCTGGACGGGCCGTCCAGTGCCCAGAGCCTGAATGTGAGGCTGGAGTGCAAACAGGGCTCCACTGGCTGGGCTGCACATGTACAGGGCCCAAGTAAGAGAGGCAGCTGGAGGGACGCTCCCGTCCAGGCTGCTGTGCATCATCTCTGGCTCAGTGGGGACACTGAGCTGGGGACACAGAAGAGAGGGAGCGACCCAGAGACATGTTTTGGAATCAAAGGATTTGGGAGCCGATAGACTCCTTAGAGATCATCTCAGCCGAGGCACTTACAGGAGCCTGGAAGGTGACAGAAGTTTGGAGAATGGCCCGTGGCGGGGTATGAAAGAAGGGGGTGGCCATTGTGGAGAGCACTGATGGAGTCAATCCCCAAGACTGAACAAGACATTTGTGCCGCCACCAGCGGGCCGCCGGGCTTTCTCTTTCTCTTTCATTTGGTTTTCTCTCCTTTCCTTCTTAAAGTTCCTTTTGTTATGACATACAGAACATACAAAAGTTACATAAATTGGGTGCCTGCGTAGCTCAGTAGGTTAAGCCTCTGCCTTTGGCTCAGGTCATGATCTCAGGGTTCGGGGGGGACCCTGAGGTGTGCGGGATCGAGGCCCACATTGGGCTCTCTGTCTGCGGGGATCCTGCTTCCTCCTCTCTCTCTCTGCCTACCTGTGATCTCTCTCTCTCTCTGTAAAATAAATAAATAAAGTCTTTTTTTAAAAAGTGACATAAGTCATATGTGAGGGTGTAATTACAGAGTTGTAATAGGGAGACACCTGTGCAGCCCCAAGGCAGCGAGCACTGCAGACGTCCATAGCCCCTCTCACTGCTCCACTTGTACCCCTTGCTGACTCAACCTACCCACCCCCTCAGAGAAGTCATGGCTAACTCAACTTTTAAGAAAATACTCTTTTCTTTTTCTTTTTAAAGATTTTATTCGTTTGTAAAAGAGAGAGAGAGTGCACATGCACAAGCAGGGGAAGGACAGAGGGAGAAGCAGACTCCCCATTGAGCAGGGAGCCCAATGCTGGTTCGATCCCAAGATCCTGGGATCATGACCTGAGTTGAAGGCAGATGTTTAACCGAATGAGCCACCCAGGCGTCCCAGCTTGTAGGGAAATCCTGCCTTGCTCTTCCTTATGGTTTTATCACCCATATTTCGTATATTCTTCAAGTTCATGCCAGTGGAATCGTATTATCTTTATTTTTGTATGTCTTATCCCTTCCACTCAAGATTATTTGTTACATTCTGTATTAATTTGCCAGGCCTGCTGTATTAAAGTACCAGAATCGGGGGGGGGGGGCCTTCACAGAAACGTACTGTGTCATGGTGCAGGAGGCTGGCAGTCCGAGATCGACGTGGTGACAGGGTTGGTTTCTTCTTAGGCTTCTGTCCTGTGTCCTCACCTGGCGTGTCCTCAGTCTGTGTCCCAATCTCCTTTTTTAACCACCACCCCCATGACTTCAGTAGTTACTTCTTCAAAGCTCCCATCTCCAAATAAAGTCACATTCTGAGCTACTGGAGGTGAGGACTCCAATACAGGAATTTGGGAGGGACACAGTTCAGCCCGTAACACTTTCCCTCATGTTGTCGAGGACAGAGGTCCGCTCACTTTCACTGCTCTCCGGAACAAAGCGTATGAACGTTTTGTAAGCTGCTTCTCCTTTCTCACGTTGGGAGACGTGTGCTGTTTTCAGCTTGTGCCCAGTATGAATGCCCTGCCCTGAACCTTATTATATATGCTTCCTGGTACTTATTTGCTGTCTTTGAGATGCTAAGCCAATACCCCCATTTGAAAGGTGAGGAAACTGAGTCCCTAAGGGAGGAAGTGACTCCCAAGAGGCCAATAGTGAACAGAGATCAGAAGGTCAGAGCCCAAATCATCTAAGAGACTTTACAAGCTCTACAGTGTATCCAGCTGGCCTGTCCCGGGCTGATGGAAGGGAATGTGAAGAAAGCCTTTGTTCGTCAGGACATGGCACATAAGAACCTCTTACATCCTGGTGGCCAATTTTTAACTGGAGGGCAGGTGTTGACAGTAACATCAGAGGAGGAAGGGGAAAGATGGTGGCTGGGCTGCAAACTGGTTCCCTGTGGTTGGGGCAGTGAGAGGAGACAGAGGTTCTACTTAGTGGGAGCACCTTGTCCCCCAGCCCCATCACAGCTTGAGAACTGCAGTGAGTGAAGGCATCAAATGCAGCAGCAAACACGGGACAAAGAGGGTTGCTCATTATACCCTCAGAGGCTCAGGAGAGATCCCGATGTCTCCCTGCCCTTCAAAAGGTCAGGGCCAGATTGAGATATAACAGGGGTACATTGGTAAGTTAGGTGCTCTGCACAGAATTTCTGGAAATGTACCACTGAATAAATTAAATCCATATATATATATATGGATATTGCCATGTTGCTACCATTCTATTTTAACAGCAAAGCACCCTTGACCAAGAAATGATGTGGGAATCACTGGAGATGACATACCTGTTTTGTTTTTATGGAATACTTCAAACATGTTCGGAAGTAGAGAGAACAGTATAAAGGAACCCCTTGTACCCAACACCCCACTTGGACAACAATCTCTCAGCCAATCTTGTTTCCTGTGTATCCCCACCCACCCCTACTATGTTGACAAAAGTTCCAGAATTATGTGATTTCACCCTGGACATGATTTCTTAGTCATTGTCTACTGCTAAGCTGCCCTCTGGAGAGAAAGGGACCCCCCGACCTCAGGATGGAGGAAGGGGTTCTCTAAGAAGGGGTTCCTCCTATCCTTGCCCACCCTGAGGAAGCTAGTATTGGCCAGATGGAGGCGGCGCTGCAAGACTGCCTCCGCATCCTCAAGCACACACACATACGCATACAGACACATACACACATGCCCCTCAGAACTCTGAAGCAAGTGCACGCCATCTCCATCTGAAAACCACAGCCAGAAAATGTAAGACAGGGAAGGAGCGCTGCCCGCAGAAGCAGGTGAAATGAATTCTCATCCTGTGTTGCCTCCAGGATATCCCTTAGCCTCTCAAGCCTCCGTTTATGGGTATCTGTATGAGGGTCAACTAGTTTCCCAGTCCGAAAGCAGACAGTTCTGCGGGTGTTAAATCTCAGTCTCTGGGAGCCCTGAGCCAGCAGCTGATAGGATTTGGAGATGCCCTTTAACAAGAACATTAAACTATGAAAAGAAGTGGGGGACAGGACCTTGGATGAAGCGGGGCAAGCTGGAGGCCCTGAAATCATGAGACCTGTGGCAGCAGGTGGGGAGGAGAGCAGGGTCTCCTAGGCTTCTTATGATGCATCCGGGGTACAGTTGGGAAAAAAAGAAGGGGGAAGCAAGGCCCTCTTCCTCACTTTGAGGGTGGTGAGAGTTTGAGTGAACTCACTAGAGCCACTCTCCTGTTTCTTAGCTACTGGGACAGGGTTGCACTTACTAGGCGAGGTGGGGGGACAGTGTGCGGCGAGCAGGATGGGGCTGGCGTCGCGGGCGTGGGATGGGCCTGGCGACGGCAAGGTGCACACACATCTTGCATGGTTTTGCACACAGGTAGTGAGAGGCGCAAAAACCCACAGCCTTTCCTCTGAGATCAGGAACAAGGCAAGGATGCCCACTCTCACCACTACTATTCAACATAGTGTGAGAAGTCCTAGCAACAGCAATCAGACAACAGAAAGAAATAAAAGGTATCCAGCTTGGCAAAGAGGAAGTCAAACTCTCTCTTTGCAGATGACATGATACTATATGTGGAAAACCCAAAAGACTCTACCCCCAAACTACTAGATCTCATACAACAATTTGGTAATGTGGCAGGATACAAAATCAATGCGCAGAAATCAGTTGCATTCTTATACACTAACAACGAAAAAATAGAAAGGGAAATCAGAGAATCTATTCCATTTACTATAGCACCA
>PITA01025365.1:0-24426 GCA_004023965.1 Spilogale gracilis
GTTACTTACTCTAGAAAGCAATTTTGACTAATAAATGTACCTGTATAAAGTTCAAAAGGTACAAAGGATGCATGGTGACAACGGTCTCTCTTCTAGCCCCGAGCCCAGTGTCGCTGTCTCCTTTAGATGGCATGGGGCTCTCCAGACATCACCACTCCACATTAATGTGATCCCCTTTCACTTACTGCCATTATCTGCCTGGTCCTTTTAGGTGTCTGACTCTGTATCCAAGCCCATTTTCCAGTTCTTCCTGTGCATTCTTATAGAGCTTGGATTTTATGAGCACTTTCACGCTGATTTCTTCGTAGGTTGGCCTCTTAGAGACAGAAGGTCCACTGATGCACGAGGTTAGGGTGCATGTCCCTTTTTTGGTGTCTACGTCCTAATGCCTAGGATCCCATGAGGTAGGTAGCAGAGGTACAAGGTTTATTTAGAGAATTAATACATTAATTAAAAAATTGTGTAGTATTTCCAGGACCCTGGCCTGAGGTGTGACTCAAATAGCAATTTAGTCAGGTGAAATAAAGACTTTAATTCTCATAAAGACTCCATCAGAGTCTCCAGTCAACCTTGTAAGTGGTGGCCCCAGAAGAGAATTAGGGGACATGGAAAGTAATGAACCTTCTGTTATTTTAGAACCAGATCCAAAGGGTATCAAGGACACTCCTGAGGTGACTTCCCTTCCTCCTACGCCCCGGGGACCCAAACTTCTGGCCCTTTCTCATGAACTCTTGCACCCACTAAAGCTCTTAGGATTCTGCCACCCAACTCCCCATCAACTGGCCATACCCTTGGGCACCTCTGTGAAACTGTTAGTCTGTTTACATGCGAGCCAGTCATTACACAGAAACAGACAGAACACACGTGTGGCCACAAACACTAGGAAGTTACGCTTTTGAGAAATGTTACAAAATGTTTGTTTCTTCTTCTAACCGCCATTCTGTGCGTCCCAAGCCCTGCTGTGCCCTCACAGCTGGCACACGGTAGTGCGGTTACCACATGTGTCCAGGATACAGTGCGGCTGCATGCTTCCTACACCCAGGACTTACATGATTTTCACCCAATTACTTCTTCTGCTTGCATGGATGTAGTTCTTCTCAAGGGCACACATAATAGAAACAAAGCACATATGACCATATAAGGTGGAAAGGGTATTGTTTGAACCATGTTCCAAGTAAAAAGAAATTTCTTTCCATTTCCCCTCCAACTGCCAACTCCATAGTTATTTCTTACCTTCTCTGATGGATAGGACTGCTTTTGTGTTATTGTTCAGCCTCCACAAGCAGCTAAAATTAACTACATTACTTTATTTTCATTTGTTTCACTTTGGCTTCCCAGAATTCCATACATCTTATTATTTTCAAATACTCAATTTGTTTATATGGCTCAAAAAATTTAAGCTATATAAAAATATTTCTAAAAAATTCTCACTCTCATCCCTGCATTTGTCCATTCGGTTCTATACCCCATCCCAAATACTTTTCCTATTCCTCCAGTGCTTTCGTTTTTAAAAGGCAGCCTTATCGCTACATATCATGTACCACACAACTTACCCAGTCAAAGCATACAATAGTTGTTAGTAGGTTCACAGAGTTGGATCAATCACCATTACCACAGAGTCTTAGATTTATTTTCATCACGCCAGAAAGCAGCTCTCTGCCCATTAATATTCCCTCGTCCCTTCTGTTCACAGCACGCACATTACAATCTTTATTTTCGTAAGGTCCAGAGTGATATCTCCTTTCTTTTTTTTGTTCAATGTGGGACTTGAACTCACAGCTCCAAGATCAAGTTGCATACTCATCAAATGAGCCAGTCAGGTGCCCCTAAATTATATTGTTTTTAGTTTCTTTGTTTTTAAAGCAATCTCTGTGCCAAATGTTGGGCTTGTTATTATTATTATTATTTTTTAAGATTTTATTTACTTGAGAGAGAAAAGGAGAGAGAACACGAGCAGGAAGAGGGGCAGAGGGAGAAGCAGACTCCCCACAAAGCAAGACGGCTGGATCCTGTAACTCAGGGAACATGACTTGAGCTGAAGGCAGACCTATAACCGACTGAGCCATCCAGGCATCCTGTCATTCAAGAATTTTAGTAATTTTAGCCTTCTTTTTTTTTCTTGGTCAATCTAGCCAAAAATTTGTCAATTTTGTTGAACCAATTTCTGGGTTCACTGATTTTCTCTAATGTTTTCCAATGTTTCTTTGCACTAATACCAATACATAATTTTATTTTTCCTTCTTCCCTACATAATAGGTAGCATGCTGTTCTGCCTTCAAGAGGACCCAAGTTAAGTGATGCTGTGTACTAAAACTCTAGAATAAAATAAAAATAGAGAATACAGGGGCACCTGGGTGGCTCGGTCATTAAGTTTCTGCCTTCGACTCAGGTCATGATCCCAGGGTCCTGGGATCAAGGCCCATAGGTTCCCTGCTCAGCAAGAAGCCTGCTTCTCCCTCTCCCACTCCCCCTGCTTGTGTTCTCTCTCTTGCTGTGTCTCTGTCAAAAAAAAAAAAATCTTAAAAAAAAAAGAGAATACAATTTCCAAACTAGACAAGGGAAAACACAAAATGGTAGAAAACTGTCAATCCAAAAAAAAAAAAAAAAAAAAGGCAAGGAAGAAGAGAAAATAAAGATGAAATGGTTGAAACAAATAGCACATATTGATAGATTTAAAGCCAAATGTATCAGCAGTCACATTAAGTATAAATGGACTAAATACTTCAATTAAAAAAATGGCGATTGTAGGAGGGCACTGGATATTACATAAGACTGATGAATCACTGACCTCTACCTCTAAAACCAATACTACATTATATGTTAATGAACTAAATTTAAATTGAAAAAAATGGGAGAAAAATGACGACTGTCAGGTGTAAAAAAAAGAATATGAAGTAATGTATAGGCATATAAAAAGTATTTAAAATAAATCTAATATCCATAATGAAAACTGTTAAGTATTAAGGAATTTCCTAATTCATTCAAGAGCAGAACTGAGAAAACCATACCATTCAGAAAGATCTAAGATCTCTAACATTAGTCTCCTCTACTACTATAGTATATTGTGAACTTCCAAGAAGGAAATTAAAGACCAGAACTGACATTCTTAGATCACTATTTCTATTTCTGTAATCTTAAACAAGCCAGTACCTTGTCTACAATATCCCCTTTATGTACGATAGTGTGTCTGTATGTCCAGTAACTTTCCAAGAGGTGGCTATGCAGTTCTTCTAACCCAGGTGATCTTATTAAAGGCATCTCCTACCAGGGATAACCTTCACTGACAGAAGGAAGACAGCAGTTATCTGGTTACTGACAGCTGAAATCTGTTTCCACATAAAGAACAACTGGTTCTTTATGAATGCTCAGAGAGTAGGCCTCAGGGGAGAAAGATCTGTTACTTTCATCTGGTCACATTATGTCTTTGTGCATGTGTGTGCACATGCTATTAAAAACTCATATTCCCGGGCTCCAGTCAAGATTTACTAAATCTTGGATTCTTTTTTTTTTTTTTTTTTAAGATTTTATTTATTTGACAGAGAGAAACACAGCCAGAGAGGGAACACAAGCACGGGGAGTGAGAGAGGGAGAAGCAGGCTTCCAGCCCAGCAGGGAGCCCGATGTGGGACTTGATCCCGGGTCTCCGGGATCCTGACTTGAGTCGAAGGCAGTCGCTTAACCAACTGAGCCACCCAGGCGCCCCTGAATCTTGGATTCTAAGGTAGGATTACATTGTCTTTACTGATAATGTTCCTAATAAAAATTGGTATTTATAAGCTCATAAATATCATACTGAAACTCAATTTAAAGTTTGTAGATTTAAAACAAACATACCTTTGCTATGGAAACCTCAATAACTTTCAACAGGTTAAAGACTTCTGCCTATTATGGTCTCTCTACACTGAACCTAATACATGGGCTTCATCATACATTCTCACCTAAGTTTTTGTGGTGAAAAGAGTAGTAAAGTTGAAAGGATTAAGTTAAATGGTCCCTGGGTATGAACCTGAGACTAATAGGAATAGACACCACAACTCGGGCTTCATTAGCCTGAATGAAAAGATAAACCAGTCTCAGATATCAAATGCACAAAACAGTGGTCTCAGATATACTCCATTAAGTAAAAATACTTTACCAGTCATTACAAAGGATGCAAGAGGCATACCATATGAAAGTGAAAGGATGAATAAGACTTTCTTTCACTGCCTGTGAATGTCCCCTTTGGTTACGCTTTCTAGCTCTGTTATCATGTTAACTGAGGAGGGTAAGAATGTCAACTAGGTTTCTAGGCAACTTTAATGTGGCAAAAAGGACTCCTGGCTACCTAACCATATCTGGACTGAATGCAATATAACTAACCTGATGGAAACTTCATGTTCTGGGCTCTTCTGAGTGTGGCATCTCTTAAAACTGACGTGTCCCTTGTGGGGCCCCAGGAAATTGTACTTAGGGAACTGTTACAAGAGATAGTGGCTCCTTGAGGCCCAAGAAGGATCTCATCACCTTGCACCTGAACTGCAGTGGCTGAGCTATAGGACTTCCGCTAAGGAGGACTGCCTGATGCCTTCTTGGCGGCCCCAGTGCTCCTGTTCAAGAGCCTCTGGAGCGGCATCCTGGTGCTACATGTGGCCACAGTTATTTGTGAGTTTGAACGTTTACACCTAAAAAGATCCCTTTTGGTCAAAGCTAGAAAAAAGCTATAGATGTACAAATTCTGTAATTATATTATGATTGTTTAGTTAAGACCAAAGAGACTCCTCAGGTGGATGGAGCAGTAACAATTTCCTAAATATTAATTTTAATCTCACATTGAATTCACATTTATTAATAATAAATAACATTTTAAAATAAATTTAAATTAAAATAAATTTAAAATAAACTTAAAATTTTTAAATAAATAATAAATATTTGATTTATTTATTTGCCAGAGAGAGAGGGAAAGAGAGACAGAACACAAGCAGGGGGAATGGGAGCAGGAGAAACAGGCTCCTCACTGAGCAAGGAGTCCGATGTGGGGCTTGGGACTCGGATCATGACCTGAGTCAAAGGCAGACACTTAACCGAATGAGCCACGCAGGCATCCCCCTTAGTTCACATGTATACTTAATTTTCTGTTTACACTAAAACTGAATCAAAATAAATCAGAGATTCTGTATTTACTTTAATTATAAAACAATGAAATTATCACATCCATTTAATCATTATAAGTAACTTATATACAATAATGTGTAATGACTTTGAAAACATTATTACTCAAAATAATAGAAAACAAAATTAACTGAGTGAACTACTATTGAATTCTCGGCATTTCTGTTACAAGACACAAATTTTAAAATTTAATAAAATTCTACATTTTCTTTTTTTCCACCCTCCCCAACCCGCCCCTTTAAGTTTATTTTACCTTTCAGCAACCCATCAAGGCACTCCAACTCATAACCCTGACATCAAGAGTCTCATGCTCTTTGGAATGACTGAGCCAGGTGCCCCAATCTTACAATTTCTTAGCAAAAAGTTTCTTAAATCAGATTTTCCTTTCACACCAATCTTCATATTTTAATTGGAGCTTCTTCTGAAGAATCATTTTATTAACAACTGCAAATGTCCTTTTAACACATACAATGTGTACAATATGCTAGAATCACATATTTGAAGAAGTTGGAATCTTATGAATACATCCAGGACAACAGTGAAGAGAGTCGTGAACAAAAACATCACAGTCCACACAGAAAACATTTTGGCACACAGCACAAACATAGACCTGCAGTGAAAAGAAGAAAATAAATTTAGAAAGCAGTTTCCGAAAGTACAGAATGGCTAGAAGACAATTCAAACTGCTTTGCTCTTTTATATCTCTATCAATTTTCCCCACTCATCTACCTACTTTATTACTTCCAATGTACTATTTATTCCCAAATCCAAGGTGATTATTTTTTCAAAAAACCTATTCCTTACAAATGAGAAAAATGATTTTGTCTTTACTCCTTAAAGTCTCTTATATTGTAAAACATTCTTGTTACTCTGTTTTAAGTTAAGTATCTGGGGAATATACACACGCTTGAAATTCGTACTAGTTTCAAATGCTTAGGTCATTTCTCTGATTTGATTAACAGAATCATGCACAGGTTAAAAATTATTACATCTCAAAAAACACAGATGTAAAAACAATGTGTTCTTAAAAACGTGTCAAGGGGGCACCTGGGTGGCTCAACGGGTTAAAGCCTCTGTCTTTGGCTCAGGTCATGATCTCAGGGTCCTGGGATCAGGGCCCACATCGCTCTCTGCTGAGCCTGCTTCCTCCTCTTCTCTCTCTGCCTGCCTCTCTGCCTACTTGTGATCTCTCTCTCTGTCAAATAAATAAATAAAATTAAAAACAAACAAACAGGGGAGCCTGGGTGGCTCAGTTGGTTAAGCAACTGCCTTCAGCTGAGGTCATGATCCCAGAGACCCGGCATCGAGCCCCACATTGGGCATCCTGCTCTGCAAGAAGCCTGCTTCTCCCTCTCTCACTCCCCCTGCTTGTGTTCCCTCTTTAGCTGTGTTTCTCTCTATCAAATAAATAAAATCTTTAAAACAAACAAACAAACCAACACACAAACAAAAAACGTGTCACGGGGCATCTGAGTGGCTCAAGTCTTGCCTGGGGCTCCTTGCTCAATAGGGAGCCTGCTTCTTCCTCTGCGGGCTCCTCCCACTGCTATGCTCCCGTTCCTGCTTGCCCTCTGACAAATAAGTAAAATCTCTAAAATCTCTAAAAAAAACCCCAAAACTGTCAAGTAATTCAAAGGCAGCTGTAGTGAGGATGAAGCTACTGATGTCCAACAAACATGTAAAACTTAATAAAACTGTCTTATGAATTGTGAGTAGAACAAGCAAGCAATCCTCCCAACTCATATTTCATATAGTGCATAAAGCATAGTTTTAAATATAGACACAGATTCATAAAAATTTAAACTAGACAGCGGTCTTATTTGAATCTTTACCTAAGTGTATACATTCAGACTGGTCCCCCTCAAAAATTTAAAAGATTTTTTTTCTCACTGGACAATTTGCCCCTGGCTACCTTCAAGGGGAACTTCAGAATGAACTGTGAAAGAGCCTAAAGTACCACATGAAGAAAGAACTAATACTTCCAAACTAAATGCAGGACGGCTTGCAAACTAAAGACTGCTTATTTGTTTATTAAATATGCTTTAAGATTTTATTTATTTATTTGACAGAGAGAGAGAGAGAGAGAGACAGACAGACTGCAAGAGAGGGAACACAAGTAGGGGGAGAGGGAGAGGAGAAGCAGGCTTCTCACCCAGGACTCCAGGATCATGACCTGAGCCAAAGGCAGACGTTTAATAACTGAGCCACCCAGGTACCCCAAAAGATTTTATATATTTATTTGAGACAGAGAGAGAGAACACAAGAGCAGGGGGGAGGTGTGGAGGGAGATGGAGGGAGATGGAAAAGCAGGCTTCTGGTTGAGCAGAGTCCCCAACATGGGACTGGATTTCAGGATCGTGACCTGAGCTGAAGGCAGACACTTAACCGACTGAGCCACCCAGGCACCAACTAAAGACAGTTTAAAGTTCCAAAATACTGTTACAGAAAAATTAAAATGCAGAATTATAAAAAATACTATTTAAACCATTTTGCTCCTATTTTACTTCTACCTACTGTTACTGTACTTCTGAGGACTAACCTGATATGAGCCTGGTTTTCAGTAATGTACTGAAAACTTCTAATGTACTTATTCAATATTTCTGGTATAATACTTAATATTTATTTATTTTTTTAAAAAAGATTTTATTCATTTGTCAGCAGCGGACGGGGCAGGCTTCCCTCTGAGCAGGGAGCCCTATACAGGGCTCCATCCTAGGACCCTGGGATCACGACAGGAGCCAAAAGCAGATGCTTAACCAGCTGAGCCACCAAGGCATCCCAATACTTAGTTTTTAGAAAGCACATGAACTTACATGTTGGTCTTTCAATTCTCCCTGACATCCATAACAAAATCTGAAAAAGAAAGTTTAAGAATCATTTTGTTAGGAATTCACTCCTTAAAATAGCTCAGCAAAATCTCAGTAACAAGAATCCTGTAATTAATAAGTAAATATCTCTATACACGACTTTTATGAGAAAAGTTGAATTAAGACTACCTTAAGAAAATTCTACAGTATATTCCAAGGACACCTCACAAAGCAAAATCCTACTTTAAATTTTTTAAATTTTATTTTCATCAAGGTTAAATATGAGCATGCTTTCCCTACTGGGATTCGGTGAGGAAATTATGCCCTACAGAAAATAATCTGAGTGACTATTCTGCAACATTCCTAAGAATAGCAGGTGCTGGTATAATTCCAGATGGACAGAAGAGAAGTTAATTTATGTGTGGATACCTAAAGGCTTAATTTTCAAGGAATGGTTTAAAGAGTTAAAAGTTCTCAAAACTTACTACAAAAAATAGTGACCCTCTCCTTACCAAGCCCAATTCATTTCCAGCTCCCCAAACACTTTCAGAACATTTAACCTGATAGTTATCCTCACGTACAGTGTTATTTCTTGTGTTTTTCTGGCATTGGCTACAAACCTCCAACTAAGGAAGATCAGAATCTAATTCTCTTCCATCCTTCTGGATCCAACAGCATGTACACACACATGAGTAATACCACTCTCAATTCTTTCTATGTACTGAAATCATTTTGAATAGAACAGTATTAAATGTTCAGTTTATCATGATTATATAAACATATTCAGCTGAGCCATGTAATGCAACTCTTCTTCTCTTCAAAATATTTTTTTTCCTGGAGTTAATAACTATATTGTTGTCCACAAGCTTAGTTTTCTACATAATTACCACCAACTCAAGCTCAGCCTTTCCCTAAGAAATCTAAACGTCCTCTCTAGTTCACCCACATCAGGAATTCTAGTTCTCGCCCTCTTGGTGACATCTCTCCTGGAGCATTCTGACCTTCTCCAAACTGGACTATTCACATCTGACACAAAAGTGTTACTCTGGAATATCCCCTTATCATCATCCTAGGGCTTTCTTTAGCCACATGTGAACAAGATCAATATTCCTATTCTCTTCCGGTCATCCTCCTCCTCAGTTCCTTTGAATCATCTCTTCCACAGCATCCCCAGAAAGTCTCGTTTTGAGATCTCACAGGTCTGAAAATGTCTTTATTCTATCTACATTTATTTTTTATTTTCTGAAATGTTTTATTTATTTATTTATTTATTTATTTATTTATTTATTTATTTGAGACAGAGGGAGAGCATGAGCAGTGGGGGAGTGGCAGAGGCAGAGGGAGAAGCAGGCTCCTTGCTGAGCAGAGAACCCAATGCAGGATCTGATCCCACGACCGAGATCACGACTTGAGCCAAAGTAGACACTCGACCGACATTTAATTAATAGGTTTTCTAGGTATGTAATTTAAGTTGGTAACAATTGTCACCCCACATTTTGAAGAAAATCGCTCCCTGGCAGCATCCAGTATTGCTGAGAAGCAAAACAATTTTAATTCCAGATTATGTGACCTAATTTTCCCTCACCAGAAATGTTTAGTTTTTTGCTGCTTATTCTAAAATTTCACAATGATAAACTTTAGCGTGGGTCTATTTTATCTATGTCAGACACTTGACAGTCCTTTTCAATCTATAAAATTCTGTCCTTCAATAGTAAAAAATGTCAATAACTATTTCTTCCCTACTCTTTATTTGATCTTTTCTCTATTTCTCTTATTATTCTAACACTAGACCTTTTGGATAAATTCCCACAAAAATGAGCTAAGATTGCAAACCAGGGCTTTTTGTGGTTTTACAGAGCTGATTTATCAATATATGACTAAACTTACTTTACAGAGATAGGCATAGAGAAATTTATAGATTTCTCGAGATCCAGATGTGTTTAATAATGAGTCACTTCAATCAGAACCAAGTCATTCTACCATCTAATTTCCAATTACAAGTAATCTTGCCCAAGTTAATAGGATGATTTCTTTTAACGTAGTAATAATGCATTCAAACATTACCACGTATAACAGATATAAATTCATCAAAACTCACATACTTTTCTCCATTATGTTCTTCTAGAGGTATTTCTTGAAAAGCATCCAAGGGAAATAAATGATGGTAAGATCGTGCCAAATGTGGAGCCGACACCAAAGTAAGGCCTAACAAATAAAGCAGAGAATCATGTTTATAGGCCAAACCTCATTAAGACAATGGCTGAAATGTCAAATGACAGGCTAAATATTTTCAAGTTTTTTTCAGGATTGCTGGTACACATTTCTTCATTTACAGATCGCCTTAAAAAGGAGATTCTAGGATGGAGTCTTTACTTCGGTCACCAATTGTGTGACCTCTCTCTTGGCCATCTGCTTACTTAAAAATGAAAGAAAAAAAAAAAGAAAAAATAAATTAAAAAAAATAAAAATGAAAGAAAATTCTACAATGCAATTGATTTTTTATTGTCCTTACATATATTTTACGAAGGTTAAAAGCTGCAAGGATGTCTACTGGATTTACCGCAAAGCCTTTAAAGAACATACTCATTTCAGAGACAGAATCAGAAAACTGTTCTGGAATGCCATGTTTATTTTTAGAAATGGAGTACTGGGCATCAATAAAAAGAGCAATCCATTTCTATTCTCACAGATTAAATTCAGAAGTACAGGCAGAGCTTAATATTTACATTTAACAGCAATATAGGTAAGAAGTTATTCAAGATTAATTTACTGGATAAAGAACAGTTGGTTTCTTACCACAGATTTTACATTCAACTGGAAGCTCACAGTACTTTGCCCGACACTGTGGGCAGAAGTACCCTCCTAATGTAAGTCCTGGCTCAGTGTTGCTATCCAAGTGCCTGTGGGAAGAAACAGTACTTTTAAAGTGATAAATACAGATGGGAATGGTTACAGCAAAATGAAGTACGCTACCTTGGTTTTAAAATCTTGGCGCAAAAAAGAAAATCTCAGAGCTGTTTCATAGTTCATTTTTTTTTTTTTTAAGATTTTATTTATTTGATAGAGAGAAACACAGCCAGAGAGGGAACACAAGCAGGGGGGGTGAGAGAGGGAGAAGCAGGCTTCCTGCTGAGCAGGGAGCCCGATGTGGGACTCGATCCCGGATCTCCGGGATCATGACCTGAGCTGAAGGCAGTTGCTTAACCAACTGAGCCACCCAGGTGCCCCTCATAGTTCATTTTTAAAAGCAAGGTTCATTCTTCTTTTCTCTCTGCATTTATTTGAATAGTGTATATTAATGTCTTTGTTTTTTTAAGTAATCTCCACACCCAATGTGGGGCTCAAACGCACAACCCCAAGATCAAGAGTTGTATGCTCTCCACTGAGCCAGCCACATGCCCTAATCGCATTAATGTCTTTGAATTCACTCATTTTTTTCATCTTCAGGGACTCATCTGCTGTTAGTACCATCCAATATATTTTTCATTTCAGACCCTGTATTTGTCTCTAAAACTTTGATGTGGGTCTTTTCTGTAATCACTGCTTTAAAACTTTGTCTACCAATTCCATCAACTGTGCTGTTTCTCAGTATGTTTCTGTTCTATGATTCTCTCCTTTTATGGGTCCAATTTTCCAACTTCTTTGCATGCCTGGTCATTTGGGGGGGTGGTGCTAATCACTTGTCAGTTTGAGGTACTGTAGGTATCTTTGTGCACTGTTTTTTCATCTGATAAATGCAAATTCTAAATTTAATGTCAAATAAATTTATTTTATTTGCATAATTTTTAAATTAATTTATTTTTATTATTAACATATAATGTATGATTTGTTTCAGGGGTACAGGTCTGTGAATCATCAGTCTTACATAGTTCACAGCTCTCACCATAGCACATACCCTCCCCAGTGTCCATAACCCAACCATCCCATCCCTCCCACCCCTCTCCACTCCAGCAACCCTCAGCAGTTTGTTTACTGAGATTAAGAGTCTCTTATTGTTTGTCTCCCTCCCTGGTCCTATCTTGTTTCATTTTTCCCCTTCCTACCCTCCATGACTCCCCACTTGCCTCTCAAATTCCTCATATCAGAGAGATCATATGATAATTGTCTTTCTCTGATTGACTTACTTCACTTAGTTCCATCCACCTTGTTGCAAATGGTAAGATTTCTTTCTTTCTTTTTTTTTTTTATGGCACGCCTGGTCATATTTTGATTGGCTGCCAGATATTATGAATTTTTGTTTTAGGTGTTGGATTTTTCGGTATTCCAAAAAATATGCTGGGGCTTCTTCTAGAATATAGTTAAGTAACTGGAAATAGTTTCATTTGTTCAAAACTTGCTTTAGAGTTCATCAGGCTGTCCATAACAGCTGTTAGTCTAGGGTTAATTTGGTTCCATTACTGCGGACTCTATTCAGTGCGCACTATTAAGAGATCCCTCCACAATGATTGGTAGAACCATGAACTGTTCCCTGCCCTTATGTGAGCTCTTGGGACTATGCTGCCTGCTCCTCAACAGGGGTTCTTTCCAGGGCCTCTAGTAGCTCCCACATAAATGTGATGATCATAACTCGGCTGATGACTCATGGGGAAGTCTCTGCAATCTTAAGAGCTCTCTGCACAGCTCTTTACTTTCTAGCACAGTGCCTGGAAAACTATAGCCATTTCAGCCCCCAAACTCTGAACTTTGTATCTTCACCTGAGCAAGATCTCCAGGCTCTGAGTGGGTTTTCCCTCATTGCACTGCAGCCTGGAAATTCCCTCGAGGCAGTAAGCTGCACTCACAGGGCCCACCTCATCTGTTTCCCTTCCTTCAGGGGTCATTACCGGCATGCCCGCTGTCCGTGTCTGAAAATCATTGTTTTGTATATTTTGTCTGGTTTTCTGGCAGAAGGGAGGACAGTACACTCAGTCCCTATGGTACCTTTATAGCTGAAGACAAGACTCTTATTTGTGATTTTTCATAACTACTTTCTTTAACTTTGTTTTAGAATTATGTAAAATACAAAGCTCTAAGGTTAAAACACAGTATGTTCAAAAAAAGCTAGGAGCCATCCCTTTGCCTTTCTCCACATACTGTCCAGGTAAACATTTTTTTCATTTTTACTTTTTATTTCCATTACTATTTTTATCGTTAACATAAGTAAGTATGTATATCCAGTCAAATGTCCAGTAAGTGGCAGTGTACAATACACTTTTCTCAACCGTGCTGTTTTACTCAGTAATAAATCCTGCAGATTATTCCATAGGAGTAAACGGAGATAGTCCTCACGCCTTGTTACAGCTATACTGAAGGTAAGCTTTTACAAAAGCCATTACACCCCTAGCCCATATAACTCAGTTTCGATTTTTTATAACTTACATTAAAGAAGTAAAAATGTCAAAACATAGTCACTGACAGTATCAAGGGTTTTACTTACGCCATGCTGAAAGAGGGTTTTGCGTCCTGATCAGATAGAGAAGCAATGGTATGCTGAGGAAATCCTTCATAGAAGAAAATGTATTACTTTCTTTTTTCAAGCAAACAAGCAAAATTCTAGGACTAGGAATCTAAAAATGTTCATACCAGAAAGCCCACGAAGTTGTACAGAAATTCCTTCTTCTGCCTTTCAAATTTATTATAGTATAGTCAAGTGGACTGTAATTCCAGATTATGAGAAAAATTAAAAGCAGAGAATTTGGGGGAAAGATCTGTCCATACATATGGTCGCAGATTCTAAGGTTTATAATTATCTAATATAAAAACCACACGTACTGTTTTTTTAAAAGAAAATGTTTGTAAGTTTTAAACACTTTTCTGACACAATGGAGGAATCTACTACATAGTTGTCCACTTTCATTTTATTTAAGAATACACTTTCTATGTTTAAAATTTTGGAATGCCTACACCCATGCAGTTTGTTTTCGATACATATTTTTAATTTCTGAAAATATGTCCAAGAAAAGCAGAAACCATAAAAAAAAGATTTCATTACATACAAATTTTAAGTCTATCTACATATCAAAACAAGTAGGTAGGGGGACGTGGGTGGCTCAGTCGGTTAAGCACCTAGCTCTTGATTTTGGCTCAGGTCATGATCTCAGAGTCATCAGATCGAGTGCCACATGAATCATTAGACTGAGGCCCACACCGGGCTCTCCATTCAGCACAGAGTCTGCTTGAGAGTCTCTCTCCCTCCCCAGGCTTGCACATGCACACACTCTAAAATAAACCTTCAAAAATAAATAAATATCCATTTTATTTTATTTTTATTATTTTTTAAAGATATTATTTATTTGCAAGAGAGACAGAAAGAGCAAGAGCAGGAGGATGGGCAGAGGGAGAAGGACAAGCAGACCCCCCACTGAGCAGGGAGAGCAGTGTGGGGCTCAATCCCAGGACCTCGAAATCATGACCTGAGCCAATGTCAGATGCTTAACTGATTGAGCCCCCAAGGTGCCCCTACATACCCATTTTAAAATAATACAAACTAAATACTTACCCATGCGAATAAGTGAACATTCAGAACTTGCGCTAGCAGGTGGAGGACTAACATGATGTGTCAGCAATTCTTTGTAATGGCTTTCATCTAAAATAACATGGTATGTGCCTAATTGATGAAAAATAAAAGAAAAAAAAATCAGCTTTCCAGACATAGGTATTAATCGTAATTTCTTTTTCTTTTTTTTTTTTTTTTTAAGGATTTTATTCAAAGTAATCCCTATACCTCTATACCCAAGGTGGGGCTCAAACTTATAACCCGAGATCAACAACTGCGCACTCTATCAACTGAGCCACTCAAGAGCCCGCCAATTGTAATTCCTATGCAATTCTGTAAAAGTTTTACGTTCTGAAAATACACTTTTTAAAAAATTTATTTGTTTATTAGAGAGAGAGATCACATGTAGGCAGAGAGGCAGGCAGAGAGAGAGGAGGAAGCAGGCTCCCTGTGGAGCAGAGAGCCCAATGCGGGCCTCGATCCCAGGACCCCGAGATCATGACCTGAGCTGAAAGCAGAGGCTTTAACCCACTGAGCCACCCAGGCACCCTGTACATTTTTAAAATAAGTATTTAAGTTAAATTATCATTTTTCAAAAGCCTCATTTTTTATAATTTTTAAAAATATTTTATTTATTTGACAGAGAGAGAGATCGCAAGTAGGCAGAGGCAGGCAGAGAGAGAGGAAGGAAGCAGGCTCCCCGCCAAGCAGAGACCCCAATACGGGCCTCGATCCCAGGACCGTGAGACCATGATCTGAGCTGAAGGCAGAGGCTTTAACCCACTGAGCCACCCAGGCACCCCAAAAACCTCATTTAAATGATATTTCTAAACTGACTTCTCCAGGAATACCTATAATTACAACTTAATTAAAGCCAAGTTGTCAGATCTTTACAAACAATTATATATTAGTGAAATTTCTAGTGTTTAAAGAGTTATAATACTTCCTCTAAACACTGACATAATTACTAAAAAGTCCCTGCGTTTTGGGACAATATCTTATAGAATCAACGATACGTTAGAGATGACTATCCATATTATGGATTTCAGGACATGAAATGACTTAAATTTAGTACTTTTATTTTTTATTTTTAAACATTTTACCCCGTTATTTGACAGAGAGATCAGAGGCAGGCAGAGAGGGAGGAAGCAGGCTCCCCTCTGAGCAGAGAGCCCAATGCGGGCCTCAATCCCAGGACTCCGAGATTACAACCTGAGCCAAAGGCAGAGGCTTTAACCCACTGAGCCACCCAGGTGCCCTTAAATTTAGTACCTTAAAAACAGATGAAAACATCCTAATTAATAAATTGTTACTTCTTACACAGGAATTATGAATAAATACTGAAGAATCTAGACATGTACCACCAGTTTCACGAGCAAGTACAGTGCAAACTCGAACCTCTGCAGACAATCCGATAACAGACACTCTAATTTTAGCTGCCTTTAGGGTCTTCATAAAAATCCATGCAAATGGGCGGTATTGGGGGAAGAAAAAAAATGCAAAAATTATTGTTTGAAAAACAGAACTTTCTGAAAACTAGTAATAAATTCACTATAGAATTCTTTTTAGAGCTATAACTCTGGTTTTGATTATAAAGAAATGTAGTGGTTCTACCTTGATTAGATCATAGATATTAGATGGATCACAAGTTGTGAGGCTGCTAAAGATGATCAGGACTTCTCTACTTGTATGTCCAGGCATGTGTCTACAGAAAGATAAAATATATTCCCATTAGGTATAATAAATTAAAAAAAATTTACCCAGACAAAATAGTACATATGGTCTATGTGTTTAGACTATAGAATATGTCATTTGTTTTAACACTGCAAAGGAATGAATTGAGTATATTCTAAACATGTTAATGTAAATTTTTCTAAAATTAGCTACACAAAAAACTGATTCTTTTATTGTTTCTGTAAATATTTACTGAATATTCTTTTAGATTCTAGGACTAGAGTAACAAGCAAGAATGAACAAGGTTTCTGCCATCATGAAGCTTACAAACTAGTAGATTCATTCTGTACGAAGTCTGAAGTGTACACCGGAAAGTATGACAATACCACATGGATCAACTTTAAAGTATGTCTTGACAAAAGTAATGTGCTTCTTTTTTAAAGGCTACAATTTAACCTCATGGTGATTCAGAGTGGTAATACTCATAAACATTACTTGTTGTGTATCATTTAATTATATGATAACTTACAGGACTTAAAGATACGAAGAACCATTTTCCTCTATCTAAAAGATTTCTATGCTTTTTGGAGCAATTTTATCAACTATTTATAGCTTTTCTGCTTCCATCAGCATTGCTGGGCCCTCAGATTTCATTTGTGGACATTGCTGTTGTGCCTACCTCTAATGTGCGTGTCATCTCCTTCTCACCTACTTCAAAACCAGGAAAATATCTATTATATGAAGGTATAAAAGTCAGAACAGACTTCCAAGGATAAAATATATGCAAATGCACTAACAAAATATTCCCATTAGGTTTTAGCTACCTTCCACATATCTGAACTTGCTGGAAAAGTATGTTATTAATTTGCAGATATAGTACAAAGTCAATAAAGGTATAACAAACTCAAAATTGTTAAGCACATTAAATTTCATATACAATCTAATTTTTTTTTTTTTTAAGATTTCTTTTTAAAGATTTTATTTATTTATTTGACTAGCTATTTTTTTTAAGATTTTATTTATTTGACAGAGAGAAACACAGCCAGAGAGGGAACACAAGCAAAGGGAGTGAGAGAGGGAGAAGCAGGCTTCCTGCCGAGCAGGGAGCCCGATGTAGGGCTCGATCCCGGGTCTCCGGGATCATGACCTGAGCCGAAGGCATTCGCTTAACCAACTGAGCCACCCAGGCGCCCCTACAATCTAATTTTTAACAAAATAGTTTTCATCAACATTTTTGGTACTAATATTGCTATAGTTTTAGTTGTATTTTTCTAAAACCTCTAAGAATCTATCTTACCAACTCAAACATAAAATAAAAATTACAAATCGACACCACACTAAATATCATAAATGAGATTACATATTTCTCTTAATGGGTTTACTACAGCTAAATTTAGGGAGACACATATTAATACATTATCATCTCAATTCATGTGAAAAAACTGGACACCAGTTATAAACAAAATTTGTAAAATACCAACTTTAGTGTTTGCATAGCCATGCTTAAGGAGTTATAGAGAGATGGTTCTCCATGGCAGGTCATATCTACAGCTTTCTTCAAAGATGTTATATGTTTCCTTGGGTTTCCTAAAATAGAAATGGAATAATCTACTTATAATAACATTTTATATATATACATTACAGAAATTTGTTTCTCCCCAAATTTACTCATCTATGCATTTAAAGAATAGAATCTCGTTGATAATACATTTTTAGCAAGTTGCACTTTTATCCGAGGTATTTGTTACATCAACTTTTACTTCACACAGAAAGACGGAATAAAAATGCTTCTATGAACTAGCACCCATTTTTTGTTCTTTTTAACGTGGGGCTCAAACCTGTGACCTCGAGACCAAGAGTTGCATGCTCTACTGACTGAGCCAGCCAGGTGCCCTAATAGCACATATTTTTAATATTATTAACTTAAAGTGCAAAAACTTTTTGCTTTTAAGAGTCATACATTTTCGCATTCTCGCATCTGTAACGTCACACTGTGTCTTCTGGTCACCGGCAGCCGGCAGGCACGTGTGACGCAGACATCACTGCTCGGCGTGGACCGCTGAATGGCTACTGCGGGCTTGCTGCAGCTGCAGCAGGGACGTTTTTTGTGCTATTCATGTTTAGCTTCACCACCATTTCAAGTGTTTCTACAAAAGGTTATCAATGCAAAAGTTCTATTTTTATGTAGAAAGGCAAGGAACAGAGCAGTGAGGTATAAATGTATTATTAGTGAAGCAAAAATTCATTGCTAGAAGAATGATTGCAATTCCCTATTTTTCTTCAGGGGATTAAAAAAAGAGCTTTAGAAGATCTAAGAAAGGACAATTTCTGCAAGTAAACACAGCTGTATTATCTTTTGTTACCGAAATAACATCTGAAAAGATTGTCCACTGTTACTTTCTCATACCAAGCAATACATTTTTTGGTATAAACAATTTATATATTTCATCTAACACTGTTAACAAATTTTAACCACTAGAGTGTTTCCTTCTTGATGGCTCATAAAATAAAGGTATCTTACATATGATGGAATCTGAGATTCAATGACCTATGGTGTTCTTCAGACATTCTACTTCAACAATGTCTTCAATGTTAATTAATGAAAATCAAAGTATCATTAAGTCGATTTGATCACAAAATTCATCAAACTACCTCCATACTATTAACATTTCTTCACAATCTGTCACTACTGTTACAGAGAGCGTATCTGTAGAATGAAGCTTTTTCTTCTTTCATGTTTCTTAAGTATAAATTCTAAGGAACAATCATTTTTATGTCTTTTCCCAAAAATGTTAAATGAATCAATCAGTCTGTCAGCACTACAGACACCAGTTTCTCCATGGCTCCACAAGCAATAATACTGCTTTTTAAACTTCATTTGTTCATTTAAAATATATAATGTCATAACATGTTGTTGAGTGGTTTTGTTTTTTGATCATTTGTTTGACTAAAATTTTTTTCTTTTTTAAAGGAAGACTAATTTCTTTTCATTTCTTTTTTTTTTTTTTTTTTTTAAGATTTTATTTATTTGACAGAGAGAAACACAGCCAGAGAGGGAACACAAGCAGGGGGAGTGAGAGAGGGAGAAGCAGGCTTCCCACCGAGCAGGGAGCCTGATGCGGGACTCTATCCCGGGTCTCCATGATTATGATCTGAGCTGAAGGCAGTTGCTTAACCAACTGAGCCACCCAGGGGCCCTAATTTCTTTTCTTTTCTTTTTTTTTTTTTAAAGATTTTATTTATTTATTTTGACACTACTTGAAAGATCACAAGTAGGCAGAGAGGCAGGCAGAGAGAGGAGGAAGCAGGCTCCCTGCCGAGCAGAGAGCCCCATCTGGGCCTCAATCCCAGGACCCTGAGATCATGACCTGAGCCAAAGGCAGAAGCTTTAACCCACTGACCCACCCAGGCGCCCTAAAATTTCTTTTTTAATAGCTATTCCATTTCTCTTTTTATTCTGGTATGAATTATCTGTCATCTTTGTCTACTCATCTACTTACATCTTCTTCATATTCTTATTTATCTGAGTATGTTGTAAAATACTAAGCATTTGGCATTATTTAATATATATTTCAAGTATTTAGTCTCAGAATCATAAAATTTTAGAAATGAAAAGCACCTCACTAGGCCCAAATACCTCATTTCATAAGTGAGAAACGAATCTAACAAGTTGAAAGATTTGCCTAAAGACAAATGCCGGCCCAGTGGCAGCCCCAGCACTTAACCCCGGCTCTCGGTGCACTTCTCTTCCTACCACACTATACGAAATAGTTTGCTCATCTCCTATTGCCTTGTGAGCATAGCAAAAAACTGGGGCACCTGGGTGGCTCAGTTGGTTAAGCCACTGCCTTCAGCTCAGGTCATGATCCTGGAGTCCCGGGGTTGAGTCCCGCATTGGGCTCCCAGCTCCGCGGGGAGTCTGCTTCTCCCTCTGACCTCCCCTCTCATGCTCTTTCTCACTCACTCACTCTCATTCATAAATAAATAAATAAATAAATAAATAAATAAATAAATAAATAAATAAATAAAACATTAAAAAAAAAAAAGTGAACTAGATCACTGTCAGTGTGGTTTACAGCAGTGATTCTGATCAGAGAGACAAGGGGTGCTGTCAAGAGGCCTATCAAAATATCCAGAGGACTTTCATCCCTATACACATGACTTCCCTGGCACCCACAGAAAAATACTCTGAATGTGAGAGGAGTGAAAGAGGGTTGGACCTAAGTCTTTTCCGTGAGGAAATCATCCTGTCTTCACAGTATAACAAACCAGCTGCCTACCCTGCTCCCCTCCCCCTGCTCCCGGTACAGGCTCGTAATCCAGGCCTACCAACACAATATTTCATTCCTCTGGCCACTTTGCTCACGGGGGAGGGGGGGGGCAGATCAGAAGCAGGGTCATTTGGAGACCTCTCTGGGACTTGTGCTGCAGCTCCAGACTACGAGGGTTATGTAGACTCGGGGCTAGTAACACACATCTTTTCACCTCACAGAAAACCTTCAGAGAATGAGCCAAATAGAGCCAGGAACCCTGGAAACTACTATGTGTGAAATCCGCCCTCCTTAAGATGAGTCAACAATTTCCCCTGTGCACTAAAGCCAGTTGGAGATTTTGTTAGTTACTGCGTTTCTTGATCACATCAGGCTAACAAACATGTCACTCCTTACTGCCATGGTGAAAAACTATTAATGATGAAAATGTGTCATTTCACATTTATCTGTACTGGTAAGGATGAAAGGAAGAGAACCACATTTAAGGGATAGTATATTTCACAGAACTTAAAAGAAAATTAGCGATATGAATCTGTATAGCACATCTACCAAAGCAAGTAAAACCTGCACTATATTTTAAGAGAATAAAATCCAGTTAGGCAAGTTATGTAAGCAGAAAAACTGAATGATTAACAATAAAGTAACTGCAATTCAAGTTTTAAACCCTTTGCTCTTGGGCGCCTGGGTGGCTCAGTGGGTTAAAGCTTCTGCCTTAGGCTCGGGTCATGATCTCAGGGTCCTGGGATCGAGGCCCGTATTGGGCTCTCTGCTTGGTAGGGAGCCTGCTTCCTCCTCTCTCTCCCCCTGTCTATCTGCCTACTTGTGATCTCTCTCTCTGTCAAATAAATAAATAAAATCTTTAAAAAAACAAAACAAAAACAAAAACAAAACAAAAAAATAAACCCTTTGCTCTTTAGAGGTTTAACTTTTAAAAAATTAACTGTAAGACTAAGTGGATTTTTGGAAGTGTTACAATAATTTAATCTGAATACTTTCAGGATAAGAATGTTTAAGACTTAAATAAACATTTACATTCATTGCAGCAGTATTCATTACTATACAGAACTCAGTTTAAAACAGTTCATTTTAGATACCAAGAGTTTAATGGAGGATTCAATGGAGGAGTTATTAAGGATTTCACATGGAGAGCATAAAAGAAGTCTTCATTTTACTTATTAGGCAACCTTATGAACAGGGTTACAAGGTTGAGTAAACAGAGCCAAGTCCTTGAGTCCTATAAAGGTAATGTTATGCATACCTGAGAGTTCGGTCAGTTTTTCAGCTCTTTTACTCTTTGTTACAATTATTCCAATCTCAAAATAAAAACAAAAATGATTATTAACTTAACAAATTATTTTTTCTTCATAAGAATGTACATAATGAAAAATAAATTAGTAATTACAAAAGGCATAAGTAACATATGAAAAACTTCTTCTTCCGATGCTTTTGACAGAAATTTAACTATGAGTTCACTGTACATTATTTAACTTTTAGAACTGCCCTGCCTGTCCCTGATGAGTGTACCAGAACTAGTATAAAATCTGGGTCACATAATTCATAGAATGTATGCCCAACATTTTAAAAATAAATTAGAATTGGCAGTAATATCAGGAATCTAATCCTGAATTCCATCACTTATCTACATACCTGACTAATAGGATTTTGATCAAAATATTCTTCGACGAAGTATTCCAACAACTGTTTAAAGAAAACAAAAATACTAGATAAGGGCAAAATAATAACCATACAAAACATGTTTTGTGAAACCTATTTATCAGGCATTAATATTTATGATTTTTAGGTTCATAGATTTTCAAATATGATTAGTAAAAATATTAAATAAACAAAAATAAATTTAAAAATATTCAAATAAACAAAAATCACAATGTTAAATAACCCTGAATTTAAAATGGTAAGTGATGAAATAGATTTAACACATGCAACCAGGACGCTCGGTGGCTTAGTTGGTTAAGGGGCCGACTCTTGATTTTGGCTCAGGTGGTGATCTCAGGGTCATGGGATTGAGCCCCAGGTCAAGTTCCGAGCTCAGTGGGAAGTCTGCTGGAGATTCTGTCAGTGCATGTGCTCTAATAAGTAAATCTTGAAAAAATAAAAAGATAAATAAAAGATGGAACCATCTGGATTTGTGAGACAGAAATAATCTAAACATGAAAAGATCCAATGAAGCCAGAAACAAGAGAATGAGCAGAAATGAGGACGGGTTTTGATAAATTAGGAATAACCTGAATGTGTTTATAAACTGGGGGGAATGATATAACTCCAAGATAATGAAAAGGGATAACTGATTGACAAAGCAAGACCATGATTGGGGTAGAAGGACAGAAATTAAGAGTATAAATAATTAGCCATTTTGTTGTATCATTTTCCTAAATGACGTGATTAAACTTTTAATTAGCTATAGTTTGTATTAACTTAAGAAAGTGCATTCTTTTTTTTTTTTTTTTTAAAGATTTTTATTTATTTATTTGACAGACAGAAACACAGCCAGAGAGGGAACACAAGCAGGGGGAGTGAGAGAGGGAGAAGCAGGCTTCCCATCGAGCAGGGACCCTAATGCGGGGTTTGATCCTGGGTTTCCGGGATCATGACCTGAGCTGAAGGCCGTCACTTAACCAACTGAGCCACCCAGGCGCCCCCAAAAAAGTGCATTATTTAAAAAAAATTTCCTCATGGGAATATCTAATATTTACTCAAGGGAAGAGGGTAGAAAGAAAGAACTATGGCCAAGTCCTAAGGCATTCCAGCATTCTAAAGTGGAAGAGAGGAGCCTAAGAAGAAATACAGACTATATGTGACCAAAGTCAAAAGAAGGATGTGTGGGGCGCCTGGGTGGCTCAGTCGGTTAAGCGACTGCCTTTGGCTCAAGTCATAATCCCAGAGTCCCGGGATCAAGCCCCTCATTGGGCTCCCCGCTCAGCGGGAAGCCTGCTTCTCCCTCTCTCACTCCCCCTGCTTGTGTTCCCTCTCTAGCTGTGTTTCTGTCAAATAAATAAATAAAATAAAATCATAAAAAAAAAAAAAAAAAGAAGGATGTGTGAGGTGCCTGTCTAGCTTGGTCCTTACAGCTTGGGAATCTTGATCACAGAGTTGTGAGTTTGAGTCCCACATCAGGAGTAGAGATTACTTAAAACAAAAAACAAAAGACAAAAACACCTCCAAACAAAAACAAACAAACAAAAAACAAAAGAAGAATGCCTTTCAAGAAGGAAGAAGTGGTCAACTATTTCAGTTGCTATTAAAGATAAAAAGGAGTTGAATTTCACACCCTGGAGGTTATGGCGGACCTTGAAAATGTAGTTGTGAAGATAACATTCTAGTTGGAGTGTGATAAACAGAATGCTGTGGACAGGGCGCCTGGGTGGCTCAGATGATTAAGTGTCTGCCTTCGGTTCAGGTCATGATCCCAGAGTCCTGGGATTGAGTCCCACGTTTGGCTCCCTGCTCAGCAAGGAGTCTGCTTCTCCCTCTCCCTCTGTTACCCCTACTTACGCTCTCTCACTCTGTCAAATAAATAAGATCTTAAAAAAAAAAAAAATGCTGTGGACATTCAACTGTGGAGAGTTGATCAACAGTCCAATAAATACACATACATTCACCAACAGAGAAGATAAATGATTAATCTAAAAAAATTTAAGAACTTGTGTACAAGAAAAGGAGCAAAAGATTCTGGAGCAGAATGGAGTCCAGCAGTATGGCTTGGCTTCTACCTCATCCTACGTCTCTGAAGCCCCATTCGTGACTGAAAAAAGTCCTGAGAAATTTCGCTGACACTCTTGCTTTTGGAAAGAAGTGAAGAGAAAGAGTATTCTTATCTTTTTCCTCTTCTGCCAGAAGTTATGAATGAATAGGGAAAGAAATCGAGAACTGACCTTCCTTGTCAAAGAGAAGAATCCAAACTTCACACTTAATTGAGGGAAAGAGTTCAAAGGCTGGGAATATCTCCTCGTGGAAATGTATTATATCCTCCCTCCTCTGCCCAGTTAGTTAAACAAGATACAGGACAGTTACTACAATCCCAGAAGATAAAATG
>PITA01025366.1:0-24530 GCA_004023965.1 Spilogale gracilis
TTTTTTTTTTTTTTAAGATTTTATTTATTTGACAGAGAGAAACACAGCCAGAGAGGGAACACAAGCAGGGGGAGTGAGAAAGGGAGAAGCAGGCTTCCCGCCGAGCAGGGAGCCCGATGTGGGACTCGATCCCGGGTCTCCGGGATCATGACCTGAGCCGAAGGCAGTCGCTTAACCAACTGAGCCACCCAGGCGTCCCGAGAAATTTTTCACTCAAATAAACTACTTCGTATTTAGAGGTTTTTCTATTTTTTTTGTTGTTTTTGCAAGAATATTTTTCCCTTCAACACAGTCCTTTTTCAGCACATTTGCAGGCTAAGTCAAAGCTATGCTACAAATTTGCAAAAACACCTGATTGTAGTATTTCTCAGAGATATCCATTATTCCTGTGGCAAGAACAGTACATTTCCGAACAACTTAATATGCAAAGTAGTCATCTGTTTGCCATAGCTTCTTGACCCTTCTCTTTGCACTTGAATGGGTTTCAAGATAAGTAATCTTTAAAAATGATAATCTTGATAAATGTTTTCCTCAATGACAAAAATTCTTCAAATGCATCTTAAAAGAGCATTCGGTATTCATTGCTCAAAATCAGAATTATTTAACCTTTACATGATGAATCCAATCTCCCTTCCTTGCTCCCTATCATTTGTAATAATGCTGGAATGGTATCACACTTTGTCAAAATAGATTTGAAATGGAGGTAACCTATAAAATGTATGAATACGATGTAGATAAATACACATATTACAAATTAAAAATTGGTGCACTCTCTTTGTGTAATACACACGCAAGCTGGTAAACACACAAGGTCAAAAAGTTGTGATTGCAAGTTCCAGTACATGGTAAAATCTGTGTTGTAACTTGATCCTTAGCCCAAGACCACACATGAGACCACCTAACTGTAGGCAGATCTCAAAAATTAATGCCTTTTCCGTAGGTCTAATGGTCAAGAAAGAGAATTTCACGAATCAGAACAATTTTGGTACAATAGAAACAAAGAGCCTTGGAATCCAGGGGGCTATCTACTTTCAGCATATCTTGCATTTTCATAACTTTGTGTGTGTGTTTGCTCAGACCATTTCTTCTGCCTGGAATGCTGGTTTCCTGCACGCAATTATTACCTCCATTTCTAGCTTCTAATTTATATCTTTTTTATAGCATTTTATATATACTCATCATGTATGTAAATAATTTGTTGTAGAGTTGCCTCCCTGCAATGCTAGAAACTGCGTGACCAGGAGGTCATTTAGGGATATAAGCCTGATGACTCTGTGCAGAGGGCCTGTGCACACTTTCCAATTAGTGAACGAATGTGAAAGTACAATGTCGGTGTCTAGTTACCAGCTGAATTGAATTGATTAGGCTCCTGAAAGGCTCAGCTTCTCAAGGTCTCCATTGTGAAATGTCACTTCAGGCTTAGACAGTAGTGATGAATCATGGCTTCTGAAAGACCATATTTAAAATAAGCCTCTGTTGCCTGGGAACAAAGCAAGTTCCACTGGCAGCTTTATGGATCTTCTTATCAAATTTGCTGATATCAGCAAGAAACCCGTATGAGTACCAGATAGAAAATGACAGTAAGAAGGGAAAGAGAAAGTATCATAATTGTGATAGTCATTTGTATACAATTTTACCTTTCCTGGGGCACTGGGGTAGCTCAGTCCCTTAAGTGTCTGCCTTCCTCAGCTGGGGTCATGATCTCAGGGTCTTGGGATCGAGCCCCACGTTGGGCTTCCTGCTCAGAGGGGAATCTGTCCTTTCCCCCCGACCCCACTTGTGTGCTCTCTCACTCTTTCTCATACATAAATAAAATCGTAAAAAAAAAAAAAAAAAGAATTTTACCATTTCCATATACTTTCTTCACCTCTGAATCATTTTGTCCATGTGATAGATACTATTATTGGTGGTACTGTTATTGTAATTATGTTTTCATATTCTACTGAAATGATACAAATGACCCTGAAAATAGTACCAACATGGTTTCTTGCCTTCCTGCTTTCTTTTCTTGTGGGTTTTCACTTTTTAACCCATCCTCTTAGCTCACAAATCATAACTCTATTTTAGGTCAAATTTTTTTTTTTTAGGTCAAATTTTATATCAAGATAAAGACTAGCTGTACACATGGGTGAGATACTCTCTATTCATAAAGACATCCCATGTGACTAAACATCCATGTAATTCACAAGGAGAAATTAACTTCTAAAATTATTTTAAAGTTAGTTTTGAAATTATCCTCCTTAGATAAATTATACACACATTACATGTTCATAACCCTTTAATAAACAGATTTGGTTATGGGCTGAAAAATTGTTTGATGGCTAAAGACTAATTCAAGCACTTGATATATATTAATGTCTACTTTCTTTTTTTTTTCAAAGTTGCTTAGTGAAGAAAATTTCCCACTCTGCATAGATGAAATGAGTTTTCATGAAGCTGAATAAGCTGTTCTAAGCTAAATCTATAAAGGGAATCATGAGTCAAGGGAGACACTATTAGTTAAAAGGAAAGTGCTCAGAAGAATAACTATTGTCATTCTTCACTAAAAGTTAGAATGAAATTACCCTTAAATACTCTGTCAGTCACGGCTCAACTCAGGGAAGAGAAACACTAGCAGTGCAATGGAATAAAGTCTTTATTACAGGAGTTGGATATGATACAAGTGTGGGAGAGGCTAGAAAGTAAGATAGAGCACGGAGAGACTGGAGACCAGACTTAAGTTGCTAAGCTACCTTCCTGAAGCATTGGCAATAATGCACAAGTTAGGGCTTGTGTGAGAATCTGAGAAGCCAGGCAAGCCCATCTCTGTGTGTAACCATGACAACAAGCTGATGGCCAAGCCTGGAGTGCTGTTGTCCATGCATCTTGTGGTGAGCCTCTGTTGTAGGACCCGCAGTCAGGAAGAACCGGACATAAAGCACAGGTAAATGAGGACACAGTGAAACCCATGGGCACATCTTGGTCTATCTCTCAATGCATCTAATCACTATGACCTTCAGAGAGGACAGACTCCTGCTTCACCTCTGCCTTCTGCATCTCATGCAAATTTTTGTTTTGTCAACTTTGGGAAGCATCAAGGAAAGGAATCCCAGGAAACGCAGCTCCAGCTTAGCCAAGTTGACTTAGGAAAAACAAATCACAGATTTTTGAGGTCAAGTTTCTTTGAAGCATTAGTGTATCAAAGTCATCAGATGAATAGAATATATGTCCTAGAGAGATTTTGATTCTGAAATATTTTGGGTGGAATCCAATTTCTAAGGATAAGAGAAATTATAACTGAACATATTTACTAAACATTGAATATAATTGATATCCGTAACCAGAGAGGAAGATTAATACTAACATCTCACATTTATATCAATATAACAAGAATCCAAAATAAGTAGGACACCGTAGCTATCAAACAACAATTATTTGAATCATATGATATCTTGACTTTCTCAGTTTGCTACATTTGGACTAATCTTATCTTATAGTTCAATTTATCCATCACCAAGGATCAGCCTTTACAGGAAGCAGAATTTTGAATTTTCATCATGAGAACTGGAAACAAATGGCCCATAAGGTAGCTGGAAATGTAAGATAAAACTTAACTATGTGCAGTAAATGGCAATGTCAGTGTATCTGAATTAATACCATATAGTGGGATGTTTTTAATCTCTAATATATTAACTTAAATAAATTAAAATTCTGTTAAAACCCGGCCTCAGGGGGCACCTGTGTGGCTCAGTTGGTTAAGCGACTGCCTTCGGCTCAGGTCATGATCCTGGAGACCTGGGATCGAGCCCCACATCGGACTCCCATTCTCGGCGGGAAGCCTGCTTCTCCCTCTCTCACTCCCCCTGCTTGTGTTCCCTCTCTGGCTGTGTTTCTCTCTATCAAATAAATAGATAAAATCTTAAAAAAAAAAAAAACAGGCCTCAGGCCATTCACTATAAAAACATTAAATGCACAGCTTGATTCAGGAAAATGATCAAGAAATATCAAGAACAGTGAACACAGGTGGGGTGCTACAAAAAATGGAATTTGGGGCAACCTGATTGACACAAAGGATGGATGTTAATCATTCTTTCCATGAGAAGGAAATAAAAAATATGGCAAAAACCATTAACTACATAATATTACCTACAGGAGGCTTTGGTCAGAATTAGAGTGCTGTATGATATAATGATTAAATGTGGTTTACACAGTCTGATTTCCAATGTCCTTTTCTTTTTCTTTTTTTTCTTTTTTTTACCAATACTGTGATGAAGTATATCAGTCAGTTGTAAATGAAGCAACATTTCTAATCTCTGTTACTGTTATTAAACCTATTATCATCCATTTTAAAACTTTCATGGATCTATGTTCTCCATTCTGGCATTAATATCCTTACAAAGTTTGTTTCTTGCTTTTCTCTTCAGGATTTTTTCTCAATACTGTCCCCCACACATCTTCCCGCAGTGAAAAGAAAGTCGCCTCTCCTGCTTCTCATAAGTAGTATATGCTTGCTGGCTTCTGTGCATGTCGTCCTTTGCGTCAATTCTGCCTTTCTGATTCAAATGCCTCTTTTCCCTGAAATAGTCCCTAATCCTCTGAGCAAAACAAAACGCCTGCCCATTATGAATCCACACATCAGATGACTTGTGCACAGCTTGGTTACAATTTTTTAAAATCTGTTTTATATTTTCATTATCGTTAGATATGTTCTTAACCCTTATTAGGTATTTGTTAATAAGGTTTGGGAAATATCTTAATTTCCTTTCTTTATCTTGAAAACATGATATAAAAAATGGCATCTTTTTAGAATCTGTAATGTTGCTAGTCTGTTCTTAACTTGTTGCTATTTGATCCCTGGCTATGAACTGGGTTTCACTCTGTATATGGGAAATGAAATTTTTGGTCAGAACAGCTTATGTCAAAATGATTATATAAGAATATCATATAACCAAGCCTATAAATTACACATTATGAAATCACTTGTAGTATACTCTCCACTAGAATGGAATGTTCCAGAATTTAGTAACTATATCATATCAATCTTTATACATCTATCATCTAGGACAGCTACTGTGTTGGTTTGTTCATTGAATGATTTTTCCCAGAGCATCTAACAAAATAAGATTAAATACACACTTGAAAAAAAAATGGATTGTTAATGCCCTACTAGGAGTTGAGTTAAGAAGGAGGAATAACTGGGGGAGGTGTAGGCACTGTTTTTATTAAGGGATAGTTAGGACAGTTATTTGCATGGGCAGCATGGTTGCTCTGTCCACTTAACTAGCTGTTTTTATTAACTAAATGAATGGCAGGATGATATAGAACCCTCTTGAACATCTCAAGCAGCTGCTTATTTCTAAAATGACCACTTAAAATTAGCTGAAGATGAAAAAAGAAAGGAATGCGACAAAGTGTCTGGGGGAGGGCAGGAGAGGGAAGAGGAGAGGGAGATAAAAAATGGAATATAAAAGAAGGGAAGAGGCAGAGGGAGAAAAAAAAGACAGGAGGAAGGAAAGCAAAGAAAGGAAAAAAGAAAAGAAATATTTTTAAAGAGGTCCATCTCAAAAAGAATAGGAATAAATTAGATAAGCAAAAATATTTAAATATATTCACATAAGACTATATATATTTTAAAATTTTGCTTCTAATTTGTGGCTTTCAATTTCTGAGGGTGAAATCAGTTATACATCTCAGTTCATGACACATTATCAATGACCTATATAAGACATTTATTTTATTTTGTCTTTATTTCCAACTATCATTATATCTTTCCTCTATAGTTAACAATTTTTTGCTCTTCTTTAATTAACATATAATGTATTATTTGCTTCAGGGGTACAGGTCTGTGAATCATCAGTCTTACACCATTCACAGTGCTCACCATAGCACATACCTTCCCCAATGTCCATCACCCCACCTCTCTATCCCCCCACTCCACTCCCCAGTGTCCATCACCCAGCCACCCTGTCCCTCCACCCCCGTCCCTCCAGCAACCCTAAGTTTGTTTCCTGAGATTGAGAGTCTCTTATGGTTTGTCTCCCTTCCCAGTCCCACCTTGTTCATTTTTTCCCTCCCTTCCCCCACAACCCCCCAACCTGCCTCCCTACAATTTTTATCTTGTCATAGGTATAGTCCAGGTTTTGAGACACTTTTTCCAGAACACTCATACCAGTTTACACTATCATGGGCAGTTCATATTTTATGTTATCTTCAGAAATGGGAAACTTCCCATAACCAAAAATTCCAGAATGCATGGATATTTGTACCTCTACTTGCCATACTATAATGATTACATCTCCTTTACCTTTCAACGATGAATGGATAAGAGGATGTGGTCCCTACATACAGTGGAATATTACACTTCCATCAGAAAGGATGAATACCCAACTTTCGCATCAACATGGATGGGACTGGAGGAGATTATGCTGAGTGAAATAAGTGAAGCAGAGAAAGTCAATTATCATATGGTTTCACTTATTTGTGGAACATAAGGAATAGCACGGAGGACATTAGGAGAAAGAAAGAGAAAAATGAAGGAGGGAGATGAACCATGAGAGATTATGGACTCTGGGAAACAAACTGAGAGTTTTAGAGGAGATGGAAGTGTGGGGATTGGTGAGCCCAGTAATGAGTATTAAGGAGAGCACATATGGCATGGAGCACTTATTATATGCAAACAGTGAGTCATGGAACAAAACTTCAAAAACTAATATTGTATTGTATGGTGACTAGCATAACATATTTTTTTTAAAAAGACCCACAAAAGCTGTTATCTCTTTAAATGCTTAAACTGTGTGAGTTTAGTTGGACTAGATCCCAGAATTTACACCCCTGTAACTCTGAGATCTTTAATAAATCACTTTCTTTCTGATATTTTTATTCTTTCATTCATTTATTCAGTCAAGCTATTCATTCAAACAATACTAATTAAGCACCAACAATGTACTTAGTTTATGACTGTATGACTTTATGTATATGTTTCTTCCCTAGAAGGGAAACCTCTGTAGTAAGTGTTATGAAGATGGTAGTCAATATCCTGTGTTGGCCATGTTCTCAGAAAGCTGTTGGGGATTCAGGGAAGTCTTCCCTGATAAAGACAAACTAATGTGAGACCTAAAAGGAATTGATTAGCCATAAAAGCAAGGAAGAGAGAAAATCATTGGGTTGAAGAGAGCAAGAATGAAGTATATTCTGCATAGAGGAAAAAAGTAAGTGCAAAAGCCATGGGAAAAAAACTACCCCCACGATGGGATCCACTGACTGAAAGAAGGGTCATAAAGCACAGAGTGACTGTGGCATGAGTAGAAGACTCAGAGAATCAGGATGGTGATGCTGGACCAGGGAGGACACTGCAGGACTTGAAAACCAGTTTGGATTAGAGAAAAATATCTATAGGCAGTATGGGAATATTCAAATATTAGAAAAGAGGTGGGGGAGAACTTCAATGGTCTTTTCCAGCCCTTTCCTCCCATTTCTTTTTACATCTGTCCTTCTAATTAGACAACCACTAGCCACATGTGGTTACAGAGCACTAGTAGCATGGCTAGTCTGAACCAAGATGTGTTATAAGTATAAAATACACACTAACTTTCAAAGACTTCAGATATAAATTTTAAAATATCTTATTAATAATTCTTATCTTGCTCCTATGTGAAGATGGTAATATTTTAGATATATTGGGTTATATGTGTTGTATTATACAAATTAATTTTTCCTATTTAGTTTTACCTTTTTAATGTAGCTACTAGAAATTTTAAAATTACATATGTGGCTCTCATTATTTATCTATTGGATGAATGCTGCTCTAAATAATTTTCTTTTTGGGCACCACAGAATGCTGAAGATTCATCTAAGAGTGAAGATTTTTGCTGACAAAGAGGGAAGTTTCCTAGTATTGAATCTGAACCCTACAGAAGGTTACATTCAGTTTTGAGATCATTTCAACCAGAATCTCCAGGAAGAAACCATCTAACTCGATTATATGCTGTGCAGACTTCAGCAGAGCAGTTCAGAAGATTCTGTGGGAGTTAAAATATATGCATATATCCCATTATATAGCAACAAGATATGTGCTCAGAGAAAACTCCCACACACCACTTAGAATACTGGCTTAAATTTTTTCACCAGTAAAGTAATGTTGAATAAAGGAGGGGGAAAAAAAAAAAAAACCTAAAACCTAGCAGTAGTACAGTGAATGCCATATACTGTAATTAAATGGAGAGGGTTGTTTTTTCCTGAAAATAAATTTTCATGAGTGCTTCTTAAAATGTGTCTTGCCAGAATTGTTTTTCCTTTGATATGGCCAGCTAAAAAACCATTACTTCCTATTGAAATTTTATGATCGACTCTGCATATTTGAAATCATTTGAAGAACATTTGTTAAGTTCTGTTTTGTGTCAACCTAGCTGAATAAACTTTACTTATGACCTTCAAAGGCCTCACGGTCCAATAGAAGAGACTGGTGCAAAAAGAAATGAAATAGTATAAAATTTGAAGAATCAAATTACATCTAAAATGCAAATATAACATGATTCTGTCTGCCAAGAAGCATGTAATTATACTGTCTTTATTTTTTCTTAAAAATGATATGACTACTGAAAACTGTTAGCTGCCTTAAAGAAAACTATCTCTTATGAGCTAAATATGGGAACTGACCCTTAATTTAAATAAATTAATATTTCATTTGGAGGACTTGTCAAGAATTATGTAGTGCATATGTGTTTCTACTGACATTTTATATTTTATAATTATTATGTGGATATCAGGGAAGGGATATTTTTTCCAATCCTTTTGAGTTTTCTGTGAAAAGATGTTGCAGTCTCTCCTAGTCAGGCTCTGACATGATTATGTATATAGAGTGTAATTGATTTGCAAAAGGAATGCACCATGAATGGCAGTCATTCCAGACTTGCCCCTCAGTGTCCCACTTACTTAAGCCATGATACAGATGTTGCTGGGGAAAAAGAGGTCTGCTGTTTTGACTCTATGCATTTCTACAGGTGGCCAGCTTTCATATTTCTTTTGAAGCCCTGAGCTGTAACTATAGTTTATAGGATGATCCTATGACAATCTTTAAAAGTGTCCAATTAAGAGCCATTTTCGGGTGTCCAATTAAGAGCCACCTGGGTGGCTGAGTTGGATAAGCGACTGCCTTCAGCTCAGGTCATGATCCCGGAGACCCGGGATCGAGCCCCACATTGGGCTCCCTGCTCCGCGGGAAGCCTGCTTCTACCTCTCTCACTCCCCTTGCTGTGTTCCCTCTCTGGCTGTGTTTCTCTCTGTCAAATAAATAAAAAAAAATCTTAAAAAAAAAAAGGCCATTTTCCCCAAATTTCTAAATCTGAATCAAACTAAATGGAAAGGTTGAAATTAGCTATTTATATTTCTTACTTTTTAAAACTTTATTTCAAAATCCGAATTTTGAAAGTAATATACTATCACATTTTATATTCAGGTGGCAGATAGCTCAGATGGGAACCTTTCAATTTTCTTCATATCATACAGGATTGGTAAAGTATCAGAATATTTGATATTTGGTTTCCATTTTCCTGGGTTTTATATTTTTGCTTGGTACCTGACGTTTGAGAGGAGTAGAGAAGATTCGGTAAACTGACTAGATAGGATGATTAAAATATAAATAAGAATCATTAAATTTTTAGAGTTTAAAAAATATTAGGAGTCCAGCCTGGGTAAGATGAAGTAAGTACCAGTCACTCTGTGTTTTGCGCTGAGCAAAGTCTGGACAGAACACACAGAGTAGCTCTTTGAGGGTTCCACAAAGTAGTAAGCAAATTGGGGAAGACGTCTGGAATTCAATTACCAATGAATTGGTGGTGACTTCACTCCCCCCCCCCAATATCTCCCAACCAGCCCTGCAGTGGGCACAAAGGAGTATACAGGGCTCAGGAGAAGCCCTCCAAAACTGGCTCAATCGTAGAGAGGGAAATCATACTTCATAAAGAATGTGAAAACCCCCTGTAGTATTCTCTAGTATTCCCTTTTCTCTCTCTCTCTCTCTCTCTCTCTCTCTCTCTCTCTCTCTCGTCATCCCATGGCCCAGCTCCTACACAATCCTGTGGCATAATGGGAGAATACAGTAGCCAAAACTCTAAGCAGAGGAACCTTCCTCCACCTTCAGCAGAGGAGATAAAATTCCAAGAAGGTGGGACCAACCATCATTGTTTTATGCCTTGTTTGTCTTTCCATTATTTGGCTGGTGATGAGGGCACTCTTCAGGAGTGCACTGGAGAGCAGGATAACTAAAGTTCTAGTTTTCTAGCCAAAAGACAAAATAGAGGACCCCCCCACCCTGCCCCCCAGGAATCACAAAGTATAAGAAGGTCATGGAAAGCAAAAAACTCAGGAGATCAACCTCAAATAATTGTTTGTAAAGGGTGGACTCATTCCCAAGGTGTGAGCCTACAGTATTTAGCATACAAAAGACTTTGAGAACTGTCTAGATATAGCGCTGCCCATGTCTGAATCTAGCCACTAGGCGGGGTGTACACAGGACAGATCCAAGTAGCATTGTGAATGCTTTGGAAAGTATAATTACTATAGGCATTGGAACCACAGACACAGAAGGCTAGTTGGAACTTAGAACTTAATCAGGTATTGACTACAAAAACAAAAATGTCAACATTGTCCTAGGACTTAAAGACACAGAGCCTCATAATATAGCTTTTAAAATGTTGAGATATAATTAAGAAATTACTTGACATATGAGCTACCATGAACATCTCAACTTACACGGGAAAATATAATCAACAGACACAAATGGTGAAGTGACAAAGATTTTAGAATTATCTGACTCTAAAACCAAAAGAAAAATAGAAAAAGTGCTAAGTGAACCGGGATATAAAGAAGAACCAAGTAGGAATTTTAGACCTATCCACATAATAATCAAGATTAAAACCAGAAAACTCCCTTAACAGCCCAGTAGCAGAAAAGAAGTGACAGAGGAAAGAATCAATGAACTTGAAGAAAACTCAATAAAAATTATTATTCAATCTGAACAACAACAAAAAAGATTAGAAAATGAAAAAAGCCTTAGAGATTTGTGGGAAAATAACAACAACAAAAATCTAGCATTCATGTCATTGGCATCCCAGAAGAAGAGGGAAAAGGCAGTGCAGAAGAAATATTTGAAGAAATAATGTCTGGAAATGTCCCAAATTTGAAAAAAGAACCAGACCATGGATCCAAGAAGCTCAATGAAGGCCAAACAGAATCAACACAAACAAATTCACATCCGGACATATCATAATAAACTGCTAAAAATTAAAGGGAAAGAAAAAAATCCCAAAGCACCCAGAGAAAAATGACACATTACCAAGAGGAGACCAATTACAGAGGCTAGAGAGAAGAGGTACTATAATTTTAAAGTGCTGAAAGAAAAGAACAGTCAACCTGAAATTCTCTATCCAGTGAACATATAGTTAGGAACAAAGATGAAATAGAAACACTTTCAGACAAAGGAAAACTAAGGGAACTCATTGCCAGCAGAACTGTTCTAAAGAAATTGCTACAGGAAGTTCCCAAAGGGACATGCTACAGAAAACAAACTTGAAACATTAGGAACAAAGAAAGAGCAACAAAAATGTCCAACATCTGAGTAGACATAATTGATTAGTATGTTCTTAAGCTTTAAATTATATGCAAGTTGAAAGCAGGAGGTTTAACTTTGTCTGTTAGAGGTTTCAATGTAAGTTGATAACCATAATGTAAGGGGAGAAGCTAAAGGGACCTATATGGAGGTAAGGTTTCTACATTCCATACAAAAGTGGTAAAATATCAATTCTAAATAAACCATACAAAATTGAACATGCATATTGTAATCCCTAGAGAAATCACCAAATAATCCAAAAGAAGTCAGGAAAGGGGAAAGAAAAAAATGCAAAACAAATGGTTAATAGAGGGAACAAACAGAAAGCAAATATAAAAATGTAAGTCAAGGAGTTCCTGGGTGACTCAGAGAGTCACGCCTCTGCCTTTGGCTCAGGTCATGATCTTAGGGACCTGGGATCCTCTCTACTCAGTGGGAGCCTGCTTCCCCCTCTTTCTCTGTCTGCCTCTCTGACTATTTGTAATCTCTCTCTCCATCAAATAAATAAATAGAATCTTAAAAAAAAAGTAAATCAAATCCAAACACATCAATAATTACATTAAAATGTTGAGATGCCTGGATGACTCAGTTAAGTGTCTACCATCTGCTCAGGTCACGATCCCAGGGTCCTGGGATGGAGCCCCATGTCCAGTTCCGTGCTCATTGGGGATTCTGCTTCTCGCTCTTCCTTTGTGTCTCTCCCCAACTTGTGGTCTCTCTCTCTCTCTCACAAATAAATAAAATCTTTCTTAAAAATTATATTAAATCCAAGTGGCCAAAACATAGCAATTAAAAGATACAGATAGATAAGGAATATTAAACAATCAAATTAATATCCATTTTGCAAATTCAGCTATCTTACAGTGAGGAAAATGAGATTCAGAAGGGAAATCACTTACTTAAGATCCTATACTGACTAGATTTAGATGAGAGCTTTTCTTACTCCCTAATAATCATCACCTACTACTCTACCAGATACTCTGTTCCAGTCCTCTATAGTTTTGCTGAGATATGATGATGAGGATGATGATGATGATGATTATAAAATGAGGGCAATGGGCTGCATCCTGTTAGGACTGAATTCAGAGTTCACTGAGTGGGACTCATGAACCTGTGGTAGGAGAATGTATTAGTAGGAGCTCCATTGGAGAAACCAATAACCATATAAGGAGAGAGTCAAGGATGGATGAAATGGCATCGAGCCCTATAGTAATATAGTGGGTCTCATCCAATTTCCAGTCTCCTCCGGGTGGAAAATAAAGAAGGATCTAGTCTCTCCAGGCTTTTCCTGAGAATTGGCTGCCATCCAGTGACAGAGAACAAAATCCAGTTTCTAGATTGTGTTCTTTTTTTGTGCTATCCTTACATTCAGCAGGTGCTAAGCACTGGAATTCAGGACAACCTGAAGGAAATTTCTGACGCCATTTTCTCATCATCAGGGCAAGTCAAGCGGGCATATGGACTTTGACAGGCTGTGTTTCCGATGGAAAAGATAAGGACAAGGACTCGAGAAATACAGGGTATATGGGCTTACATGGTAAAATACAGTAAAAAATACCACTGAATTGCTTAGCTTTCTGGAACAGATGTGGAATATTCTTTTCTTGCTTGTGACAGGGTTAGTGAGTGTACATGTAATAGATGAAGAGTCATGTGTTGCCTCTTATTTGGTTTCTAGAGGATAGTGCTGGGAAGAGAAGAAAATATCAGGGGTGAAAATTTTGTTTGTAGAGGAACAGTATGCTTGAGTCAAAGTGTGGAAAAAAACTATTGTAACTTAATTTTGCCCCAGGAAGTGATGGTCTGATCCAAGAAAGCAAATCAGACACACCATGGCACTAAGAGTATCTCATACCCAAAACTATGCCATCAGGGGAAAGTGAAGTTCTTTCCAAGTAACAGAGAAACCTGTTTCAGCATGTTCACCTGAAACAGAATGGCATTGTGAACCATGACAGTAGAAAGGAGAAATAAAACGAGTTTTCTATAAAGGTCCAGATAATTCAGGCATGCCCTTGATGACTTTGGGGGCTACTCTTTCAAGATAGCAGCCATACTTACTGACCTCATCCAGATCCAAATATCTTGTGCAGAAAATAAGCACCCATTTAATGGGGTGAGATAAATATCCCTCTGGACACAGAAGAAATTGCCCTTCAATCAATTCCAAATATATAGACAAGTTTGATATAAGGTCAAAGTCCTTATCTAGAAATCTCTAAATATATCACTATATCATCTCAAGGAGATTAGGCAAGATGCCAGAATATGGCAGGGACATGGCGATGGCTTTGCATCTACTCCCCCCAGCTATTCAAATTGTCTAAGCCTCATCAGAAAGGGAGCTGCCCACTCATAAATCTCATGGACACTTATAACTTATGAGAAAGAAGTTGGAAATCCACATTCATCCAGTCTTAAATAAGCACTTAATAAATATTAAATATAATTTTAGGAGGTCATTGGGAGTAATTCTCAGCCCCTGCAGACAAGAATCACCTGTCTCTACTCCAAACCAATTTTATCTGTTTTTCTAGGCTTGAGGCTTGAGCCTGGGTGGTTTTAATATGCAATGAGTAAGAACCACTGAATAGGTCTAGTAATAGGAACTGTATGGGTCCTTTTGTTTCTGTAAATAAATGGAAAAGGCCAAAAAATTGAATCATCATATGCATTTTGATTGATGATTTAATTATTGGAGTCCTTCACCTGGGAAAGAAATACATACACTTGAGTAGAACCCAAGTCTAGTTGTAGAGGCAATGGATAGAGGTAGCACGAAGGGACAGTTAATCCCTTCAATTCTTGCTCTTAGGACCAAGTTCCAGATGATTCTGTATTCTCTGTCTGAGAAGTGGATAGCCTCCTGCAAGTCCACAATTATGCTGGCTATATGTTAACAGACCATCATAATTTTTTTTTGTGGCAGGTCAAAAATAGCTCTAGCATTTAAGATGGAGAGTGGGTTAGTCAAGTGGGTCCTTGTCACACTTGCCCATAATTCTGTGCTTAGTTTGCATGTGTGTTGAGATATACCAACCCAGGCTGTCTGATATGGTGTGGGTGACCAGTAAGACCATTAAATAAGGGTATTGTGATGGATAGTCTCCTATTTAACCAGATATGCTGAGCCAACAGAATCTGTGCTATTATTACAGGTTATCTGGCTAAGGAAAAGAACTACTACTTAAAAAATTCAGGTAAAAAATGTAAACTAATTCAAAGCTAAGTTAGTCAACAATGTGGTGTGACAACAAACATGGAAATGCAGAGGTGGACCAAAAAGTTGAAGCCAAGACTGAAAATAGGGCTGACAAGGTCAAGTCAAAGCATAGATTGGCTGACATGTAACTTATACACTAAAGACCTCCTTTTACAGTGTTCTCCTTATGTATGCATCTGTGTGCTTCACAGATGTCAGGAACATAATTTCAAGATAATAAGTTATAATAGAATGGCAGGGCTAATCTATCAATATATAAGAGACATTGCACATTAATTAAAATATATTGTTTTTTAGATAAATTTGTCAAATGGCTTAGAAAGAGAACATGACAGCACCAATAATATTTTAAATTCTTAAGAAATAATTGTGAAAGCTTATCCTCAGAGAATGCATACTACTTTCAATTAAAGCATATGATCTCTCCTTCAAAACAAAACAAAACAGAAGGCTGGAAGTCAATGAAAATTAGGAGACGGTAACCCAAGGATTTGATGCCTACCCAGTTGTCATTCACAGACAAAGGTAAGCAAAAAGGCATTCTCAGGTCCTCTAAGCCTCAGAATTGTTACCAGCTTAAGAACTTTTGAGAGTGTGCCCCGAAATATTGCAAGATGACTCACAGAAGAAAACTTTGTATAGGAATTTCAAGAGGTCTGGAATTGATTATTGAAACAGGCAAATGAAATTTAAAATTGCAGAATAAAAAAAATGAAATCAGTGAGAAACTGAGTCATGATTATTATACGTCTAATTAATGTAATTATTGGGGGATTGCTAATTAAATTAATGGAGTCTAAAGTAAGGAGAGACAGTTTAAAATGGAGCAAAACAATGTGTCTTCTATAAGGTCACATATTTCCTAAAATAAAGAGCTTCCGTCAGAATGATTATTTCCGCAACCTCAATCCAGTTTAAGTGAGGTGAGATGTAGTGTATCGTGGTTAATCCCCAAAATTGATTGATCTGATCACACAACGTTAGGTATAATCACACAAAGTTAAATAGATGATTCATGATTAATCATTGGATGGGAGTTTTATGGTACATCTGGAAAATTCTGAGTATGTTATCTATTGGAGTTCATGCCTCTCAAAGACTTAATCAGATTAAGATTATTCTTATCAGTCTATTAGCAAAATTCCACCTTAATTTGAATTATAGAGATGAAAGATGTTTTAATGAAAATAAATCTGAATGTTAATTATTTTTATGAGATTGTTAAAAAGAAACTAATGCAATCTTAATTTAATATTGTTACCATAACATGAATGAGGGAGTGTCTCTGGACCAGTTTTATTGAAAATATCATGTTAGGTTATGCACTCCAAGTTATTAGAGTTTGCTCTGAGTGAAGTAAACAGAATGGTAAACAAAATACTTAAAATGCCTGAAAATATTTCACTAGTAGAAAACCCTTGAAAAGTGCAAAAGAGATGATTGTGATCTTTGAATATCTATATGACTTTCCCACAGGTAAAGGATTATATTGACATTGACTAACCTAGGGAGTGAAATTGGAAACAATGGATAGAAACTACAGAAAAATAGGGCACCTGGGTGACTTCCTCGGTTAAACATCTGCCTTGGGCTCAGGTGGTGATACCAGGGTGCTGGGATTGAGTGCCACATTGGGGTCCTTGCTCCTCAGGGAGTCTCCTTCTCCCTCTGACCCTCCCCACTCTTGTGCTCTCTCTCTCACATATGTAAATAAAATCTTAAAAAAAAAAAAAAAGAACAAGTTACTTCATATAAAGAAGAACTTTATAAAACCAGTACTGCTGCCAAGAACAATAGGCTGCTTTGGGAGATTAATGTATTTATCATCATCCAGTGTTTAAACATATGCTATAATCTATAGGAAAGACTTGAGAATGGCCCATAGGGCTATCCCAGATGATTCTGAAGTCCCAAATAGCCATGACTTTAAGACTTGAAATGACTGTTAGGTGATATTTTGAGAAGCATTTTGTAAGAGCCTACCTAATTCTTGCAGGTTTTTTTCCCCCTCTTTTATGGGTATGAGAAAGTAGATATAAACCTCTGATTTAAAAGAGCCAAGCTGCATTTTCTAGTCTTCTTTGTGATGCTTATCTAAAACCACTGACAGAAATACTGAGTGGTCAAACGCACCACTTTTCTTTAAAATTGCAGCAGTTTGTGCCTTCTTCAGTGACACACACAGTGTTTGCATAGCTGTATTTGAGGAATTGAATCTATAATGCCTTGGTTTAGTCCCCCATGGTTTACGGTAGGAGCTTTAATTTACTAATATTTGCAAAATTTTCTCTGCCGGTTTTTAGAAAATCCAACGAGTTGTGGTAGGAAATACATTCATTAACAAAAATGGAAATGTGTTGTGTTTTGCTACTCAGCATTCATTTCCAATTCCTTTTGATAAATTGACGCTGAATTTTATTCAGATATTCAACCCTCATCTATGCAGACCCATGACCTCTGGAAAGTACATCCATCAGACAAGTCCAAGAAAAGGTTCAGGTTCACTCAAACTAGTCAAGCCATCTCAAATTCTTGGCCATGGTGGTTTATTGAAGTATGGATAAATTACCCAAACTGGGCCAGTGAGATTTTAGATTCCCCCCCCCCCACACACACAGGACTGTAAGAAAGAAGAGATGATATAAATCTCTAGCCTCTGTGACTCAGGACTCCTGAAGGAATCCATGACTGGCAGAGAAAGTTCTCACAGCGAGGGGTGAGTTTGGGGCTGAAATATCCACCCACAGATGAAGCTTCACTGGTGATGTGTGAACCCAGAGAAGTGCCAGTTCAGTTTGGGGATTCTGTTCTGATCAACCAGAAGCATCCTAACAGATATAAAGTCTCAAACAAATCCAAATATTGCTTTGACAAAACTTATTCATTTTTATTGGTATCAGCTCAGTTTTTTTCCCCCAATCTCCTCACCTGAACACTCTTTCCGTGTTTCATTCATAAGTAATTCCCAAGTAAGGTGTGATCTTCATGCCTCCATAACTTGTCTTCAAACTCTTTCCTCTCCTTAAGGGGCTCTTTGTCATTTGTCATCTTTCATTACACAGTAAATATCTACTTTCTTTTCAATCCCTGCCTTCCCTGTAGGCTTCATTGTTGCATTGTCAGTTGTATGGAAAAGCTTATTTAAGTAACATTTACTTTCTGGTATTACATTATTTATTTATGTGTCTGCCTTTCTTATTTTTTGAGACTAAAATTTAGTTTACAATCCATAAACTCAACCACATCTCTAGTTAGTACATTATGAATCAATGAAGAAACGAATGTTCCTACTTCTTAATCCTCAAAAACTAAGACATTAGATTGACCACTAGGTGATTCATATTTAGCAAGTAATTTTTACTTTTGGCTATGATGCTCAATAAAAATTCTGACTTATTCCCCTTCTGTGAATCTAATTTTGATCTTCTTTTATAAGACACAGCACTTTTTCACTGACACATTATAGGATAAACACATTTTTTAAAAAGGAGAGAGACTTCCCACAGAAGTTTAACGCTAAAAAAAAAAAAAGTGTAAGTATTTTGTCTACAAGCATGAGCATCTCGAGATTTTAATTGCTGTTTACTTCAGGAAGATTGTGATGTATGAACATTTTACGAATCTGATCTCAAAAAATAATGATTTGAATAGTCTGTGCTTCAATCCAAAAATGAAACATTAATTTGTTCAGTTTCTCATACAACATGTTTATTAAACATTTCAGTGTCAATAATTTTTTTAAAATTGTAACATTTAACCTTGTAATGGAGCTAATACCAATTCTATTCATGGGAGTGTATTTTGGGCTTTTGAACGGCTTTAAGAAAAATGAATGCCAGTGTCTTCAGGTTGCGCTTGGAGCAAAGACAAAGAAACATCAACTCATTCTTTCCAACTAATAAAACATCTAATGATGCAATGTTTATGATGACATTATTTTAAAGCTATTGTACTGTTAAATATATTTTTGCTTTTGTTACTGAAGCCTAATATATCATCTCTGAACATTAGCAATTTGCATGTAATATAGATTTTAAATGTTGAATTTTTAACTTGGGCTCCAAGAGAAAATCTTGCAAAATAAAGATCTGCATTTATCATCCTTTTCCTGCCCTCAACCATAAGTTTTCAATCTGAAATGACTTTTCATGGAATCTATGTCAGGAAGTATAGCTTTTTATGATAACCTTTTAAAAATAATTTTAAAAATTCACTTCTACATTAAAGAGGGAATTCAGTATCACTGAAATTCTGAAGGAGCATGTGCTTTGATTATTTCCACCAGTTCCTTTTTTTATTATAAAGTGGCAACTTATGTTACCATTAGAAATATACATTTGTATATAAAGTTTTGCATTCAAATCTCTTTTATTAGCTATGACTAAAGAACACAAGTCAAATAAAAACTGTATATATCCTTATTTCAGAAGCATATGTATATATACACATATATATTTGTAGAACAATCCACTCTTTTAAATGTGACTCTGATTTAAAAAATGCTATTTACAATTTTATGACGGAGAAATAATCTCAGCCTTTATGCTATTAAAAATGAGCAGGGAATTTTGATGTTTGAGTGTGTCTTACCTTATGCAGATGAAATTAAGTAACATCATGGAAAAACTTTCTCAGAGCAAGGCCTTATAGACTAAGCCATGAGGGTAGAATAATAGATTTGCTATTTCTGGGTCTGTGCTTAAAAAAATTACTGTTGATGTAGTCATGTCTCTTCACCAAGAAATCTGTAATCTCAAATTAGGACCTTCAAACTTTGTAATATCTTCATCTTTTAATTTCCCTTAACACTCTCATCTCTCGCTGGCGGCAGCACAGGACCACCATCCGTAGACATAAGATGTATCTAGAGCAGTGTCATTTTCCTAAATTGAAGAATTTTTTCTAAAAAGTTATCTATATTAAAATGAGGCCCATAAAGCATCACAGTTTACATCAAACTGATGTCTTTTTATTGCGCCAATCCATAGTGGCTAAAAATGTGCTATGAAATTCGTATGTAAAATTCGAAACCCAAACTATTACTGTGATCAAGAACAGGTTGGCTGGAGGTCCTCCAGTTTTCTGAAGCACAAGAGGCTCTAAATTAGCAAATGGAACTTCAGCACCATTTTGTTTCTATACCTCAAACTTCTAGCTTAAAAATCAAGTAAGTATATTGACCAGAAAACAACTTTGAGATACTCAAAAGTTTGGTTTTCATTCTTAAGCCCATTGATTTTGAAACATGTTACAATAAGGACTCTTAGAATAAACACATCTTAACTTATATGTACATAGTCAATTACAAAGCTTTACTAAAAGTTGTATTTTTCCTGAGAACATCCTAATGCATTAAAAAAAAAAGTTTATTTTACTTATGGGAACATAAAAGATGGATGAATTGAGACCCAGAAATTGGAATGGTGAATATCAAAGTAAAAAATTCTTTCTCTTGGAAGAAACCTGAAAAATAAACTATTTAAACTGGCTCATGGTTTTGGAGGAAATCAGATAATTATGTTTATATTTGGTAATCATTTGAAAACTTAGATAGTGAATACTGACTTTTTCTATTAAATATTTTATGTACTTAAAAAGTAAGCAGCAGTTAAGGAAATGTTCATCCTATGCTCTAAACTACAGTTTTTGTCAGGGTAATATGTAAAAGAAATAAGAGGTTTCCAATTTATACTCCAAAATTAACTGTAAATAAGGCAAAGCTAATTTCTAAACATTTCACTGTGGTCAACATTTGCTTACATATAGAAATTAGGTGGTTAGACTGTTGTTTCTTAATTTCCATCAGGAAGAAGACAAATATGAGTCTCAGTGATAAATGATGGACATCCACTGACAATTGAGGGGAAAATTGTGTTGGGAGTTTATATTTCTATCACATTTTCCATATTTAACTGGATTAAATATATATTGTCATTTAATTATTAGTGTAATTAATAACACTTTGTGAAACTGTCAGTTGAGTTACTGATGAGTTTGATGTGTGTATGTGTGTGTGTGTGACCATAAAATCTCCAGTCATTTCATGCTGAATGAGCCCGTGACCCATTTTGTAGAAGCCTCTTTCTTTTTATTTTTTCAAAGAAAACAAGGCTTTGTGCTTGGGATTTGTTTGTTCCTAGAAGTGACAGGTGTGTTCAAAATCAAGCTGAATCAAGAGTGACAAGGAGAAATACAACGAGATTTGTAATTTTTTTTTACAAGGGTATTCTTTTTCTAGAAGAGCAACATTCTTTCTCTTTTCTTTTTTTCTTTTAAATGTCTTTATTTGTTTCTTTCAAAATATTTTGTTTAAACAAATATCTTTTGCAAATGTGTATTCAAAATTCTTGCCTAGATGCCTTTTATTTTTTACAACCAATAAGGCAAATTCCTCCATTTCATTTAATGCTAACCTCCCGGTAACATAAATAGAATACTTAGTGAAGGACACAAACCACTATTAAAGAATAATGATTGTGTAGAGTGAGGGGAACTACATTGACTTTGAAAGAATACAGCAACCAATGGCAAGGTCATTTAAGTGAAGGCCTAGAACTTCTGCAAAGTGTATATATTTTAGGGAGTCATATTTGGAACAATACATGCTGGACAGTAGAGCTATAGGAGAAGTAACATGCTAAGTCTTCTCAATGATAATATCCATAATTCTGCATACATTTTTTTAACATTCTGTTTTAATTTGGATGTCTCTACACCATTTCTGATTTGTAGGACTAAATAAATCTATTTTTTCCCCAAGACAATTATATGACATTCGTTTCTTCCCTAATGTTTTTCTAATATTTGACTATTCCTAACTGCATTTGCCCAGTCCTTACTGAGTTCTTCTTTTTTTTTTTTTAAACTACTTTAAGCTCACACAACCCTGTGTATTGGAACCATAGCTGTTAATTCTATATTTTGCCCTCTATGCCTCTTGAAAATTCAGTGTATCAAGTGCCCTCTGTGCTCTAGGAGACGGAGTTATCGTCAACTAGACTTATTAACAAGGATATATAGCAACAAGCAAGCCACGGGCTTCGTGAGATAGTAAATTAGGAATTTCACAGCCATGCCTCCCAATTTCTTGGTGAAGTTTGGAAAGTGCTACATACATAAAACTCTGGTAAGGTACAAAGGCAATACGATTTGCTTTTGACCAATATCCTAGGATTTATTTCCTTGTATGAAACCCCTTTTCTTTCTTTCCTGCTGCAAGAGATGGTACAAAACTCTCTAACACAGCTAGACATGCACCTATACTCTCAAAGCTGTGCACAATGTGAAAAATCAGACCAAATGATAAGAGCGTATCACTTATTTAGCCCTGCTCAGGCATGGCAATGACACAGAATTCCCAAAGTAACCTCAGCCTTAGAACACATTTTTGCTTCTAAATAACTAAAAGAATAAGATCCTGGATTAATTATTTTGATAAAAATATGATAATCTCTTAGGTTAATCTGAAACTCTTTTTATGAAGGAATGAAATCAGCTAATACCACTAAATTCAATAGAAGTCTATCTTTTGCATAAAATAATTGTAAGTAACAAACTCAAGAATAAAACTTGAAACTTTTAAATGATTCCTGGCTTATCCCATACGGGCATTAGAAGAACCTATAATTTGTACATGTTCAATATCACGGTAAAAAAAAAAAATCCTGGAAACAGAATGTAATTGTGTGTCAATTCCAGATGCCCAAAGAAAATTCAAATTCAACACAAAGCACACATCACAGCATTATCCAAAGTTTAAGTTATTTAGGGTATTACATTGATTTGTAAGTTAAATTCTCCAAAACCCCTGTCTTTAAGATAATAACTTTATTTCAAATTTATTATAGTTATGTCTTCATTATAATTAGCCTTCTATTAATAACAGCACAATGTTATGGTGTCTTATTTTTTCCCTTGATTTTATATGTGTTAATATTTGTGCATGTGCATTTTCTACCACATTGCAACAGGCAAGCTTTGGTTCAATTTCTTTGTCCTACACAAATGAAGATTTTTGAGTGCAGAATCTTAGTCACTAGGTCCTGGGTTGCCATTTTATTTTCCTCTCCTTGGGTGGATTTATTGGAAGGAAACGGGAAAAGTGGGGGAGAGAAAGGGAAGGGATGGGAAAGGGATGAAGGGAAGAGTTCTCAGCTATGTTGAATCTTGATTCACGACTTTGCCTCCATTCATGGTTGGTGTTCCAGAACTTTTCCTTGAACGCCCTTGTTTTTCTCCAATTTCATGAAGTGATGGTTCTCTGTACATACACACTGAAAAGCAAAATTACATCAATTACTTGTTATAATTCTAGACATCAATTTGGCTTCAATAAACATTTTGAATTTGATTTCACAATATTCTTCATTTTCATCACTAGCTCCTCTCCCCAGTATAAAAATGAGTTTTAACTTGGTAACAAATTTAGTGGATACAAATGGTCCTCTTTCAGTTCTATCAGTCATAGCCTTTAAATCTTTTTGAACTGTGGACATAGAGTGGTTTCTGTTCTCTTACAGATAAGGCTTGAGTCTTACCTGTCTGCTAACCTATATAACAGGATTTTCATCTAGAGTTAGAGACATTGTGAGTGTAACATTACAAGGATAGAAATAGATACCTTTTTAAGTTCTTGGTCTGCAATCTGGTTTGCATAGGAAAAAATCCTTATTTATATGCTCCTAATCTTTACCCTTATACAAGTGACATTGTGATCAAATGTCATTGTGATCAAATTGAAATATTTACCACCAACTTTCAGGGCATCATACACAAGAAATAGTAATAGGAGGGAGGACAGAGGAAAATAAACCAACAAACAAAATGACATTTTCCTGATTGTTCCGGATTTGAATATGCAACTGTGTGATTTTAGTTCACATCTATATAAACAGTTCCTCTCTCTGCTATTATCTGGCTCTAAAGCTCAGTCATTTGTGAATTATCATGGCTATTGCTAGATTACTGCATAGAAAGAATAATATTTTTCAATGCATAGTTACTCTTGTAAGATAGGATCTTCATTCCTTATATTGTTGTGAAATAAATAAATGTGTACAAGTATAGGAAATATTTTACTTAATCAGGAATTATTTTTATCCTTGATTTAGGAAAAAATAGTTAAGTACCCCCATCTATGGAACCATCACTGCAGTGCTTTAGTAATCTAAGTGCATCTCTAATCAAATAGCTTCCTTGCTTGGGCTTTGCCTGCACCAGGGTGCAGGAAACCTGAGCATGGCTATGACCAAATAGATGTCATGTGGTGGTTAAAGCACTAACTTGGCCGCCAGGCTACCTGGGTTGACATCCTCACTCATCCACTCACTATTTCTGTCAACTTGGGCATGCTCTCATAGTGAAAAAACTGAATTTTTATGAGGATTAAATGCCTGCCATATAATACGCATCCAAAGATGTTTAAGGAAATGAAGGAGCTGAGCTCTTCATGAGAATTTTGAATAACTGAGAGAACAAAGTGATAATTTTTTTGTTTTTTTTTGTTGTTGTTGTTGTTAAAGGTATTCTAAATTCAAAACTAGATTAAGAATGTTAAGATACGGGGCGCCTGGGTGGCTCAGTTGGTTAAGCGACTGCCTTCGGCTCAGGTCATGATCCCGGAGACCCGGGATCGAGTCCCACATCAGGCTCCCTGCTCGGCGGGAAGCCTGCTTCTCCCTCTCTCACTCCCCCTGCTTGTGTTCCCTCTCTGGCTGTGTTTCT
>PITA01025367.1:0-24523 GCA_004023965.1 Spilogale gracilis
ATTAATAGATTATTAAACTGGTTTCTTACATCATCATTAGGAATTTCCTTTTTAATCACTGTAGTCTTGGTTTTTCTGTGATTTATATGATATAGAAGAGGAAAAAGGATAACTAGTCAAGCATGAAACCCTCGTAGGAAACATACATAGTGTGTGCTGGTTAATTGGCTATAGTCACTTCATGTATTATGACAGCTTCTGCTTGTGAACTTGTAAGGTGCTCAGTTTCTCAATAATCAAAGAAGAAAACAGGTGTTCATTCAAAATGCTGACCAAGCACTGCCTGCTTTTCTGTTTTTCCATCTGAAGCCATCATTTAGAATTTGTCCTCTTTCAACAGTGGAAAAGTCCATAGACCTCTAATGCATGAGTAAAGTTCAAATAGGGTCAAATTCCTGAGGGCAAAGAATTATTTTTCCTCCCAGCCCTGTTACATTAAGCCACACGTGCTTATACCAACCTATGCAGCAGAGAATCAGGGCTGTGATTTTCATTATGATCACTAATTCCTTAAAAGTGCATCTAGAGGGCTGTTAGCCTTCTAGAGTCATGAATTAAGCAGAATAACAGAAGGTAGCATGTCAAAAGACCATAAACAGGCCCCAGGCTCTATTTGCAGTACTAGTTCTGCATAATGTTTCCAGTTGGCATGCAATCATGCATGAATTTAAGCTAAAAAAAAATCTAGAATTTTTTGGCTATAATCAAAATTGTACCTGCAGTTTTCATGTACTTACCCTTTGAAATGGCATTTTAAGGATCAAAAATGTATACAATGTCCTGTGTTTTCAATAACTAAGCCTTTTGTAGGACTCACTGCTAATCTATTTTTATACCTACCATGGGTTATGTAAATAGTGTACATTAGCCAAATATCTAAACTTCAGATGTGATTTCTAATTCCTAATATCATATATAGTCAACTGTTTTGATTTTTAAAAAGCATGACAATCATTACAAAAGAATATATGTTTCTCAATAAACACAGATTCCTTGACATTGGCACTTTTCTACAGCTTCAGAAAACAAACAGTGGGAAGGTTATGTGGTTAATCTGAGGGTCTGTGTGAGAATAGACACAATGCTTTGAAGGTTGTTCTGATAATCTTTATGAGAAAGGCATCCATGTCACCTGCTGAGGCTACAGAATCCTGACAAGACTAGGGGAAGACAAGTTTTGATGCACTATCTGAAGGTGATCAGAGAAGTTAACTAATCAAATAAACATTGTGTTCTGAACAATGTAAAAAAAATGCCTCTCTGACTGAAAGCAATGCATTTGTAGCAACAATATTAGTCATAGCTAGTATGCTTTACCCCTCCTGGGTTTAGCATCCTGGGAATTAAACAAGGGAGTAGAAAAGTGCTAACATTTATTGAATGGCTGCCATACATAGCACCTAGAATGTGTACACAAACTCATCACAGTTAATTTCTGCAACATGTCTTGCAATCTATAAATTACAGTCACCATTCTATGAGGGATCAATTGAAGATAATGGCACCACAATACTTTGCTAAATAGGATATCAGCCCAGTCTAAATGATGCCACAAATTCCCCATTTTTAACTATGCTGATGCCAGAACTGGAATTTTCAGGAAAAGTACAGTGAAAGATTAAGAACATGATTGGTTCTAGTGTGTGTACAGATGAATATATAATTATATATAATATACATACTAGAATACATTAATAAATGATATGTATTATATATAATATAATAATAATAATAATAATAATAATAATAATAATAATATATTAGTTCTGACAGGGTGGAGAAAAAGGTCAATCCAATACCAGCTTTCAGCCTGGTATAAGTTGAAGGGAATCAAGAGGTTGGAGGAAAAAGTGAATCTGTGGAGAACAAATGAGTATACAGAATTTGAAGAATATAAAAGAGGCAAAGCCATAGGAAGTGCTAAAATGGTCCAAACTGTGACTTTGGGTTTGGGTTACTCGAAGAGATATAAAGTGCTTTAAAATTAAAGTAGGGGTGGTGTAGTTTTGATCCATGTGACTCATTAGGGACATAGTCTGGAAAAGAACTGGGGTCTTTTACATTATATAGTTTAGCTCTTTATGACATAAAAATGCTCAGTGTCTCATAATCTATTATGTTGATTAAAATAGAACAGTACATGTATCTTGGTATCTGACCATTACCTTCTGGAATAAATAAGTCATATTTTCACCACTAGTTTGTGATGTGTTGATTTTGTTTCCAAATTTGTAAAATGAGTCTTATTATTGGTTGAATATTTTGAAAATGTACTGAAGTAAAGTTAATGTAGCACGACGGCAGTTCCAGAACAAAGGTTGTATTTTACTCAAAGGTAAATTTGGTTTTTAGAATAAAGGATTATGTGAATGAGTTAACTTTTATATGAATATTTTTTTCAATTTCAGTAAATTTGTATAACTTATGTTTCTTCATTAAGATATCAATTACATTGAAGAGATCATAGAAATAGGCATTAAAAGATTCTATTCACAATAAAAGATCTTGGGGCATTGTATTTGCCTTAGAATTTAATATCATACTTGAAACTTAAGGGTTTTTTTTGTGCTCAAGGTAACTCAATTTTTAAAAATTATGACACTAGGAAATATTTTTTATATTAAAATATACTTCCCTTTAGGTATTCACATTAACATTGAAGAATGAAGGTTACTTAAATATTTTTATGTATCATGAAGCTAGTTATAGGTAGGTGTAATTATTAGAGAAATTCTTCCTGACTGTAAAGGATCAAGTGTACATGTTTTCCACGTATGAAATATGAAAACTTTATAGAACAAATCACTATTAAATAGGGAAATCTAATGATCAAATATTAATTTACTTGTTTTATTCTAAGTTGCATTCCTTTTATTCCATTATTTTGAAGTTATTTGAAAACAAAATAAACCAAGAAATCAAACAAAAAAAAATAATGATAAAGCCTCTCCTCAATTCTTTCTTATTGCCCATCTTGCTTTCATAGTTGGTGGGGTTTTTTGTTTTGTTTTATTTTGTTTTGTCTCCAGAGGTGGCCAAAACACTCTGGATATTTATGCCCAAGGACCTGGTTCTGTGACACTATGGACCCTGCCAAGTTTAAGTTTTCCCTTGGGCAATATAAATCACTGTTGAAGGAAACAGACTTTTTAAATCCATTGTTCTTAAAAAAATTACTCCTTTTCTTCCATGCAGAGCTGTACCTTTCAATGCACACCCAATTCAGCAAACTTAAATATTATCAATTATCCTTCCATAGTGATCGTAATCTCAAGGGCTATCTTCCAGGCAATGTATAGCTTGATTTTCAGCTAATAAATAATAAAACTCTTCTTACAGGTGAATTTGATAATCGGTATGCATCCAGAAGCATTGACTGTTTCCCATTAAATGACTTAATCTTTCAGTTTGGTTTGTACCACAATATTCTGTTGACCTTACATTTTGTATGTTAACTTTACAGAACTCATATTCACTACAAACACATCTGGGACCTCTAAATATTTGTTTCTTGTGCATACCATGAATTAGTATACACATTTTTGGAAATGAGAGATGATTTTGATGTTTAATTGCATTTCAGAAAAATCAATCAGGTCAGCCTTGGGAGGTCATAATGACCAATACAGTTGATACATTTAGAGTTTGCTAAATATTTTCTCAGACTTTGGTATCCAGGGGATTCCCTTACATTCACAGTTCTGGAAGGAGACTCTTCATATTGCCATTCCTGCAATCTACAATCCTGCCACAGAGTGAACATTATTGTAATAATCTGTGCCGCATTTCTACTCTTTTTATGCAAGCTCAGTCCCTCTGGAAGGATAAGAAAAATCCCCGAGCTATCTCTGTATGTTATTTAACATTACAATTCCATACACAGTTAAAGGAATTAGTTTTTAAAAGGCAACCTTAGTTTTTACTAAGATTTAAAAATCTTCATAAAATAGTAAAATGAAGCCAATGTGTTAATTTTTTTTTCCTGTCTGTTGAGGGATCTTAAATTTCCAAGTCTTATACTTTAAATGTGGGCTTAAGTTTGACAATAGTCACTTTAAAGTTGGCCTAATTCATTTGTCCATACTCAGTTTAAAAATTCACAGTTCCATATCAGCCACCTTTTGGACAATTTCTCATATGCTTTTCTCTCTGAATATATCCATATTTTTAACTTAATGCAAAGAAATTCCAACTTATAATTGCATATTTTAATATAACATCTTTAATTTCCAATATTTTCCTTTTGGATATAATCTGTATAAAGGAATGAAGTTTTTATCTCTGCCTTACATAACTATTTTGCTTCATTTGTGGTCAGCATTTTAAGCAAGTCAATATATGATACCTTGTGGAATTTTTTTTTTTCCAGGTAAACTGTATATCAAATAGCTTTGTGGTTTTTGAAGGAACTTTTTGGCATTCAAGACCATTTCTAGTGCTGTGCAAAGCAGTTCTTAGTGCCTTCTGGGGCACAGACTACTTAAAATTCATCTGGACATATTAGATGTAATATGTATATTTGGAATAACCATTGAAATATTTTTGTTTAATTAGAGTAGTCTGTGCTAACTCACAGAGTGGACACTGTCCACTATTTTCAATCTACCAATTATTTCTTGGGGAGACATGGTAAAATCTCTGCATCAGTAAATGTTTTCACTTTCTTAATGCAGTAGTTTTCCCTTTTCCCAGCTCTCTCAGTGGGCAGAGAGAGCAAGAAATGCTAGTTGTCATAATGCAAGCAGGCAGAAGGAGACACAAACCTTCACCTGCAACTAAGCAAACTTTGATACTCAGTTCTTGTATTTGCTGAATGGTAACAAGTGCATCCCGTTATCTTTTTTCTGGTATCCTACACAGCATGCGCCCTCAAACAATCAAGAAATGACTGACCTTCTTTCTGGTCATGGTGCTAGGAATACAATATTGCATCTCTGTGGCCAACCACTTATATCTCTTCCCCTTAGCTCCTAGGAATCTGCAGATTTATTCCTTTCTTGATGTCACCCTGTCTTTCTAGGAAGTCCCCCTTGACAGAATCTAAGATGAACTTCAGACCGGCACATTATCTGTCTGCCCCTCTTCTCTGCCACATATTGAGTGAATGAAGGGGTAACCACTGGTGAGGACTTCAAATGCAAATCAAAGAACAAGGGCAAAGGGCTTTAGGGACGGGTGTCAGCAAGTTACAACCAAGGATTAAATATGACCAAAGGACATCCACCAGAGTAGACACTATGGATGAATATTCATGACTGCCAAAATCTATATGTTGAAGTCTTAATCCACAATATGATGATTTGGGGACTTTGGGAGATAATTAAGTTTGGATGATGGTATAGGAGTGGTACCTCCATGATAGGATTGGTGCCCTATAAAGAGATGAAAAGAGATTCAGCAAGAAGGCACTTTCTATAAACAAGGAAGGATGTCTTCACCAAACATCAAATCTGCTGACATCTTGATCTCATATTTCCCAGATTCTAGTTTGTTGTATAAGCCACCCAGTCTCTGGTACCTTGTTAAACCAGTCCAGATGAAGAGAACATCCAGGACTCTGGGTGAAGCCAAGGAACCATCTACCTCCTGACACAGACATAAAGAGGATCTATCCTATGCTTCTTTGACCCTCAGAAATTTCCTTAAGGTACAGCAGTGAGACAATAGCATTGCAGCATCTCTTCTACAACAAAGCCTTTCTAATCTCTCCAACATTTTTAAAAGAATGGAGGCAGGTGATCCTCTAAAGTTCATGAAAAATATTACAAAGTCTCCTTCAGTGGACTCACATCCTGTTTTGCAATGTGGGTATGATGGATAGTTACTAGCTTGAGCCCCAGCCAAAAATGAAAAAAGGGATATTCATTTTAACATACATTACAACAAAGGTATCCATAGGAAACATAGCGGTGTTATTCTGTAGCATAGTCATGCTCTGCTTATGAACCATCCTTTCAGCAGGTGGCTAGATTAATTTAGAATTGCCAGTTAATAGCTGAGTTTCTTTCAGCCTCAATTGTCTCCCTTCACTTTAAATATTGAATGTGTTAAAAATACAACTCCCTATTAAATTTTAAATGATTGCTTTGTAATACTAGGTTTTTTGGTTGTTTTTTCTTTCCTAGTTAAAATACTTAATAGTTTACTTTTTTCCCCACTTCTCTTTTCTGCTTCAGGCGGGGTGGGAGGGTGGTGGTATCTGTGTCAATGAGGAAAACTCTATCTGTGGCAGGAAACTAGTTGGTCCTAGGATATACCCAGCATATTTGATGGGGGGGGGGGGGGATGTTATTCTGGATGTGTAGGCATTTGCCCTGGAGCTCACGGCCATACATCCCCACACACAGACACTGAAGTTTTTGCCAGTAACATTTCTTCATCTTGACTCCAGGCCTCTCTGGCTCAACCATGTGTTTATTAGGTCTGTATCCTTCAGTAGGACATATGGGGTATTTTTAAACATTTAACGTAGAATTTACCGTCTTAACCATCTTTAAATGTGCAATTTAGTTAAGTTCATTCACTATTGTTGTGAAGCAGATCTCCAGAACTTTTTTGTCTTGTGAAATCAAAAACCAAACCAAGCCAAAACAAATCCCTACCCTATTAAACAACAATTTCCTCTTTCCTCCCTGACCCTCAGCCTCTGGTAATGACTATTCTACATTCTATTTCTAGAATTAGACTACTTTGATACCTTGTATAAGTGGATCATACAGTATTTGTGTCTTTGTGAAAGGCTTATTTCACTTGGCATAATGCCTTCAAGGCTTCATCCATGTTCTGGCATGGAAGAGGCTTTATTTTTTGAGGCTGAACAATATTCTCCTGTATGTACATTTTTAAAATCCACTTAACTGAGGATAGACATTTAGGTTGATTCTACGTCTTGTTTATTGTGAATAATGCTGCAATGAATGTGGGCATGAAAATCTCTCTTCAAGATCCTGTTTACAATTTTTGTTTTATTTCTTGCATAAATAACCTGAAGTGGCATTACTGGATCATATTTTATTTCCATTTTTTAAATTTTTTTGAGGAACCCACACACTGTTTTCATATGCATTATTTTGCATTCTACAGTGCACAGAGATTCTAATTTGTCTGCAGCCTTGCCAACACTTGTAATTTCTAGTGTTTGGTTTCTCCCTCTTGTTTTTTACTTTTTTATTTTTTATTTTTTTTAATGGTAGCCATTATATTGGGTGTGAGGTGATATCTCAGTGTGGTTTTGATTTGAATTTCTCTGATGATTAATGATGTTGAATATCTTTTTATATGCTCATTGGTCAATGTGTAAGAATTTTTTCATTGTACAACAGCTACCGTTACATTGGCAAAATTCCACTCTGTATGTAATTTCCTCTAAAACCAAACCAAAACAAATCGAACTCTAACTCCAAGTTGTCAGGATCACTGGTTTACATCCCAGCTCTTTATAAATCCCTGGAATTAACTGTGTTCAAGTTTTCTTCTTTTCCTTCAAGTTGACCACTCTCTTCACATTGGTAGCCTCTTTCTTCACTTTTTAGAGGCTAAGGTTTCAACTAAGGACTGAAATCGTATTACATGCTTTCCCTTGGAGTTTAATTCCTTCATTCTCAAATAGAAATAGGAGTGGGTATCCAAGAGGTGAGGGGAAAGAATCATATTTCTAGAGCACTAGAATATGGAATCTGTTACTATATAGATTGGGACAACAAACATCCTGTCACTCTCAATCATTGAAATATTAAAAAGAGAAGAATCAAAATCCTATAACAATATGATTGTTATAGGATAACAACTATGAATAACAAAGAGCAAATTATCACAAGTTTCTTTAAATCACTGGTAAAATATGTGAAGTGACTTCAAAGTCTTATAAAAATCCCATGGTGCTCTGTAATTTACAATGAACTTTCATATGCAGATTGCTCATGTAATTTTTACAATAATGTTTTCAGGCAGACAGAGTGAGAAATTATATTTACAAAGTACCTATGAATTTATTAATAGTGGCAACTGATATCCCCACTTTATATGTGAGAAAAAGGCCTTTAAAATTATGACTTTTCCTAGATCTCAGAGTACATAAGAGAGCCCCTATCATTCTACAAGTGTTTTGCCTTCTTGTGTGGTATGCCTCACTATTTCCTCAGTCTTCCTATACATTTTTTTTTTTTTTTAGCTCTTATTGTTATTCAAGGGGAAGAGTACTGCTGGGGCCACATGGAATATAAAACTTAGTTCCATTACACTGAAACATATCTAAATTTTTTTAAATGTGTTTTAAAATAATCAGCATTATCTGAATTATTTTTGTCTTTTTTCATTTTGTTATCAACTTTTTATAAAGCAGATTTGTGGTAGGCAAAAAAAATGGTCCCCAAGGATGCCTACCCACAAGTTAATTCCTGGGATATATGAATATAATACTCTATATAGCAGAAGGAACTTTCTGAGATAATTAAAGTTAAGGACCTTGAGATAGGGAGGTTATCTTGGATTTTTGGGTGAGCCCAATGTAACCATGTAACCACTATGCTGCCTTTTTTTTTTTTTTTTTTTTTTTTTAAGATTTTAGTTAGTTATTCATGAGAGACAGAGAGAGAGGCAGAGGCAGAGGCAGAGAGAGAAGCAGGCTCCTAAGGAGCCTGATGTGGAACTTGATCCCTCAGGACCCCAGGATCATGACCTGTGTTGATGACAGATGCTTTACCACCTGAGCCACCCAGGCACCCCATACCACTAAGGTTCTTAAATGTATAAGAAGGCAGAAGAAAGAGTAAGATGGAAAGGTGGCCAGTTGAGAATGGCCAGAGAGATACAACATTGGTGGCACTTAAGATGAAAAAAGAGGGCCAGGAGCCAAGGAAATGGTGGTGGTCTCTAGAAGCTGGAAAATGAAAGGAAATACTCTCCCCCTAGAGCCTCTAGAAAAGAACACAGCCCAACTACCATGCTTATTTTAGCCCAGTGAGATCCCTGTTGACTTCTAACTTACAGAACTCTAGGACAATAAATTTTTGTTGGTTTGAACCACCAAGTTTTTGGTGATTTGTTATGGTAGCAATAGAAAACTGATAGAGGGACCGTTCATGTAAATTTAATTATGTACAGGAATAGGTAATACATACAGGAATGATTATATATTCCTCTTTTGTAGTCAGATCTTCCTTCTAAGTTCTCAACACATCTTAATTTCTGTTTTTTTAGGACTATTGTACCAATTCCCATAAATTCATTATTTTTTTTTCCTGTTACCTCTCCTAGGTATCTGGAAAGAATAGTATGTGATTTGAGACACATATCCTACATGCACAATCCATATCAGTGCTAAATACTTTTTGATAAGGTAAAGTTGTCTGGATGAAATTTTTTTTGTTTTTTAAGATTTTATTTATTTATTTGACAGAGAGAAACACACCTAGAGAGGGAACACAAGCAGGGGGAGTGAGAGAGGGAGAAGCAGGATTCCTGCTGAGCAGGGAGCCTGATGTGGGGCTTGATCCTGGGACTCCGGGATCATGACCTGAGCCGAAGGCAGTTGCTTAATGACTGAGCCACTCAGGCACCCCCGGATGAAATATTTTACAGGTAATAGCTATATGAAGTGCTCTCTGGAAAACACTCTAAAGAGTGGGCACCACCAGGTTAGAAGAAACTACTGGTAATCAAAACTGTTAAATGTTTACCTACCAATAATGGAAAATATCCTCTTGGGGATTCTAGATTTGTTACCATGGATGTTGTTTGCTAACACTGATTGTTTTCCTAACTGCTTATAGAAACTACATGCTGTCACCCATCTGTTCTCTCATCAAAGCAGCTTTGCGGTGGCAGTTATTTTAGATAGTTTTTTATGATTTCAGATGTCTCTGCATTGAACTATACATTATACTTGAGAATGTGATGATCAGAGCTTCAATGAAGGTAAAAACATACAGCTCCTACTTTTCTCCATTTAGCAATAGTATGAGAGAAAATTGTAATATATGAATTATTTAAAAATTTTTATAAACCTTGATTTCTCCTTTGTAATATTTATCACACCAAAGGTTTCCTATTTGAACATTTTATTCTTCATTATTAATTCCTCAATTTTATACATGACTTTTTAACTGCTACTTCCAATGGTTGGTACAATGTCTAGCACATGGTAGATAGTCAATGAATGTTGCTTGTAAATGTTTTAATGCTGTGCCTCTTATCATTGTCATTTATTTTAGTTTTAAAACAAAATACATTCATCTTTTACTCTATACTGCTAAATATAAACAGTTAATCCTTGTCCTTGAAGACTCTAACTCCATTCTTCCTCACATCACTGCCAAATGTTCCTCTGGCCTGAGGGAGATTACCATTCTTCCCTTCATTCTTGTCTCAGTCCCAACCCTTCCAATCTGAATATTATATCCTGCTTCCTTGGGAAACTTGCCTCATTCATTATATTTTCTTTCTTCCAAATCTTCATTGCTGGATTATCCTACTCAATGTAGAAAGAAGATAATTTTTTGATTATAAAAATTTTGTCTTTCAGGGCGCCTGGGTGGTTCAGTTGCCTTCAACTCTAGTCATGATCCCAGGGTCCTAGGATTGAGTCCCTCATTGGGCTCCCTGCTGAGTGGGAGCCTGCTTCTCCCCCTGCCTCTCTGCTTCTGCCTCTTTCATTCTCCATCTCTCACGAATAAATAAAGTATTTTTAAAAATTTGTCTTTCACCTTTTTACCTTACTGGTTACAAAAAAAGCTGAAGAATAGCCTGTAATGGCCCCCTTCTTCATTTTACATTTATTCCAACTTCCACTCACTTATAGGAAATCCCCTTTCCAAGGTCACCAATCTATTCCAAATAACATGTGGTAGTTTACATGCTACTCATTACTTTCGATACTCTTTGTCATTCTTCTGAATACGCACATCTTATTTCACCCCTCAGATACTTTTTTTTTTTTTTCTCCCTTTCCTTTGCCTATACTTGCAAAGTATGATGTCCTTGACTGGAATTTCTCTTCTGCTTATTCTGTGCAATTCATCTAAATGATCTTGCAGCAGGGTCTAAGATTGGCCCTTAACTTCATCTCCAACATGCTTTTCTCAAATCATTTTTGGAACTATCTTGAGCAACATCAAATACCTTTCAGTGTCTCTACTGTACTGTATTTTCTGTACATTTTTGTGACTTCCATCCTTTCTCTCTCCAATGCTGTTATCATCATACTAACTTTGCCAGTATCAACTCAGAATAGCTCTTCTAAAAGAAAGCCATACCCCATTCTCCCCAGGCCCCACCCCAGTTGGGTTAGATTCACTCTAATCCACTCTCTAGCCATATTATACATTATTTGAGGACAAAGATTATGTTGTCTACTTACTTATCTTCTGTGACTGTTTTGTATTTTTGTTGCCTTGCACATACTCACAAAATCCACTAAATATATATTGGTAAAATCATAGTTAAATATCCTTAAAAGTTTTCTATTTAGTTAGGTCTTCAGGGAATAACAAGTTAAATTTTTGGAAGGCAGGGATGTGTCCTCATTACATGTTTCCTTCTTATAGAACTTAATAGCACTTCATTCATAAAAATTACTAAACAAAAAATTAAATATAAAGCTGGAATACTACAGCTATTAGAGTATAGGCTTCAGTGGCAGAAATCTCAGTTCTAGTCCTTCCATCTTTGGAAGATCAGTCAGAGCAGAAATCCTTTATACAATTATCTCTCTCTCTTTCATATAGACTTCGTTTTTCTTCCTTATTTACCTCTACTTAGCTAAATACTTTTTTCCTGTTCACTGTTTTTTGTTTTTGCTCTTGTTTTCATCACTTGTCTTCCCTTTCTCTTCTTCTGAGTACATGTGTAGTTTCATATGTGTACCATGCATGTTTGGAAGTACATAAGGGTGGATGATTTACCAACCACAAGACGGTGTGAGTGTAACAGAAAATCTATAAGCCAAATCTAAGAGTGAATCCAAATGGAGACCAACAAAGCAAATATAAATAAAATCAGACAAAGCTTAAGAGCCAGAGACAACACTAAGGTGGTTATAAATTGACAAATTGACTTTTTCTTGTTTTAAACTTTGTATATTCTTATTGTCTTTTTTAAATTCTTTTCCAGTTTCCCTTGCGCCCCCCCCCCGCTTTTTCATCTATTCCTCTTCCAGAAATCATTTTTTGATGTTACCTTAACTTGTTGTTAAAGTTAAATTTATTTTAGCTTTGAATATTGAAAGAAATGAAAATTATTCTTTTTTTTTTTTTTAAGATTTTATTTATTCATTTGACAGAGGGAGAGATCACAAGTAGGCAGAAAGGCAGGCAGAGAGAGAGGAGGAAGCAGGCTCCCTGCTGAGCAGAGAGCCCGATGTGGGGCTTGATCCCAAGACCCTGAGATCATGACCTGAGCCGAATGCAGAGGCTTTAACCCACTGAGCCACCCAGGCGCCCCGAAAATTATTCTTTAGAGTGGAAATTAGAATAGGTACAAAAAGTTCACAAAGGAAATGCCCAGGTCAGCTGGGCTCCGCTCCATCTCTGTGGGGATTACAGCAGTGAATATGGAACTAGTACCTTATGATCCTTTTCCTAAGCATGTGGGTAGGGAGAAGGATAAGAGGGAATAGCATTAAAGAGATATTTGATTGAGTTTTCTATACTGTGTCCAGATTCTTATTCCTATCATGTCATTCCTGTATGTTCTTTTTTTTTTTTTATTCCTGTATATTCTTATGTCTGCTGACTGTTCTTTAAAACACATCACTGCCATTGTGAATGCACTGGTGGCTGGGAGGGAACCCTGATGTTGATGTTTTCCACAAATTAGATAGATTCAGTTAAGCATTTCTCAATATATTTAAGGAACTATTTAAAATCATAGGTTAGTTCAAGGAACATGATAAAGAACACATTGGCCTAGCAGAAAAACAAAGGGATCATTCTGTACCATATTCATTTAATTATACTCTTCACAGAGTGTGAATCCCAATACAAAGCACCTCAGGGTATTTATCTGAACTCAGAAATCTTCTTTGGCTTTCTCTGGATGACATTTTATCCAGTAATGCTTACTTTATCAAAAAGTATTTAGCACCTTACCTGATAGAGTTTTACATTTAGGATATGCATCCCAAAGTACTTACTACTTTTCAAAATCTATGTGGGATATAATAGGAAAAAAATAATTAATAAATTTATGGGAATAAGTACAATAACCTAACAACCCCCCCCCCCAAAAGGAAGACTGTTTATCCAGTTTCTGACCATAAGTCTGATCCCAGGAAATTATAGGTGGACAACTATTTCTATATAAAAATGCTCATTAAATTTTATATATCATAAAATTGGAAATAATCTAAATGTCCACTAACAGGCACAGGACCAAATAAATTTTGATAGTAACATTAAATAGAATCCCATCCATCTATTAGAAACTGTCTTTCAAAAATATAGTAAATGGCTTGGGGATGTTTTCATAATTTGTAAAGCAGTATCACAATTTGTGGAAAGGAATTCCAAAACAAAGATTGGTATACTGATTCAAAATAGCACCTAGCTGCATTTGCTTTTGTCCCAGAATTAAGTATGGAAAATTGTCTTCTAAGTAAAACAAATCCTCTACATAGGAAAGCTCTTACTTAGTGTGCAAAGGAAAGCTCCTGAGAGAAAGTCCAAGTACAGCTGCAGGTAATGCTAGGCCTCCTAAAATGACAAGGAGGAGGAAAAAAGGAAAATGTGAAGAACAACTTTCTGTAAAGAGGAAATACACTAAAGTCTTTTAGCCTTACATGGAATTTTTTTTTTTTAATTTATTGGAAACAGCATGGACTCCCAGTACCTTGAGTGTCTGCTCTTCACCCAGTCACCTTATAGGTGAGACCACTACAGTTACTACTGCTCACTGACAGAGAGCTGCTACCATGGCCCTCTTTCTGAAAAGTCTTGTGAGGAAGCAACCTCTACAGCTGCCAAGGAAACCTCTACCAGTTGCATATACTGTAGATTTTAATCATCTGGTAGCCAATGTGACCAGCCACCCAGGAAACACCAAGTGGTTAAGAAAAACCAGTGGTGGTAGTAAAGAGTCAATATTTAAAAAAAAAAAAAAAGGCACATAATCACCTAGGCTATTCTCAACCTTGATTTGAAACTGAATAGTTTGATCTAAAAGCAGATTTCATGTTCTAGGGAAAACCAACCACAACATCTCAGTCAGTCCCTTTTCTCTCAAGACTCCTCTGATGATTCTGATAATCAGTTTAATTCCAACCAAGCCCCAAACAAGGTGCCAACTTCCTGGGGCACTTAATTGCATTCATAAGAGTTTATGTGCAAGGGGAATTTTCATCCTCATGCCAGGTAATTGTCAACTAAATTTTTTACAGGTTTCAATCCAAATATTTATTCTTAACATAGGTGAAAGTTTAGGATTTGTAGTATTTACATAGCTTCCAGCTATCTCTATTGCTGCAAGACGTGGACCATTTATAAGTCTCATGTGGTAATCACTAACATTTATCTTTGTTATTGTCACCTGGTATCTTCATCAATGTCAAAATAAGAGTCTTAAAAATGAAGCTCTGCAGTTTTACTGGCCCAACAACAGAGGTTTTACTGAATAAACCCTATCTTTGCATGACAGAGAATGAGCAGCAGAAACATCTCTGACAGCTGTTGCATGATGGAGTAGGATAAAGGTCATTTCCTGCAAATGTTAGGGGGTTTTAAGAATCCCATAGGCACTGGAGAAATAATTGGACTCAACAAGCAATCAATCATATTTGAAGCATGTGAAGTATATCTAAGGACCAAAGGTCAGGATTTAATATCCAAATTCATCCAATTGTTCAAATGTCTAGAAATAAAAAAAATAAAAAAAAAAGATTTAACTTCAGAGAAGTTTATATGGAGTAATTTAAGTGAATTTAAGTTAAATATAAATTAGTTGAATATAAAATGGATTTTTTTCTTTCTTTGAAAATCTCTGTTGACAGACTAATATGATAAATTAGAACCTAAATGATCTCCCTGAATTTTTATCACTCAAGTAACTAATATAAGCATACTGCAGTTTGTAACTGATTTTTTAAGAACCACTTTTTTCATAAACTAAAAATAATTTAATATGTTGGTTTTAATTGACATTAATAATTTTAAGAATGAAATTTAAGAATATAACTACTGTTTAACATCCTACTAAGAGAATTTAATTTTAAATCACCTGGTTCTCTTCTAGAGTCATAGGTTATTAAATGCAGTTTTGCTTAAGTTATAATAATGTTAGGGAAATACAAAATTTAAAAAGTGTGATCCTGTTCAAGACCTTAAATTTTTTTATTGAGTGTGACAGACTTCTAATTATCCTTAAATATCCAATGTCCTTTTTCTTTTAATTGCAACTTTTTATTTTGAAATATGTTGCCTTCCAGAAGTTTCAAAATAGTAATGATCATGCTGGTATATTATAAAGCAGCTTCACCCAATGATCATATCTTCCATAACCACAGTACATGGTCAAAAGTAGTAATCTTTTGGTACATATTGGTACAATACTCTTATTTGGTACATATACTGTACAATGCTCTTATTTATTCTCTATTTTTTAGAGAAAATCCATACACATATGAGTGGGGGAGGGACAAAGAGAGAGGGAGAGAGAGAATCTCAAGCAGGCTCCATGCCCAGAGTGGAACCTAATGTAGGGCTTGATCTTATGACCCTGAGATCATGACCTCAGCCAAAATCAGGGATGAAATGCTTAACCAAATGAACCACCAGGATGCCCCAACACTGGTACACTAAACTCACAGACTTTATATATATTTTAAATGCACTCTTCTCTTGCTCTATTTTATGTATATAGTTCTTTGAAATTTTATCTTAAGTGTAAGTTTGTTTAACCATCACCACCCAGTATATATTACCATTACTGTACAGAACTGCTCCATCGGCACAAAGAAATTCTCTTATGTTGCCCCTTAACAGTTATGCCCTCCTCCCCAACCCTAACCTCTGGCAGCAACTGACTATTTATCCGTCACTATGATTTTGCCATTTCAAAAATGTTATATAAACAATCATATCATACAATTTCTTCAGATTGGCTTTTTCATTCAGTATAAAATGCTTGAAATCCTTCTAAATTGGGTGCCTGGGTGGCTCAGTGGGTTAAAGCCTCTGCCTTCAGCTCAGGCCATGATCTCAAGGTCCTGGGATCAAGGACCTCATTGGGCTCTTTGCTCAGCAGGGAGCCTGCTTCCTCCTCTCTCTCTGCCTGCCTCTCTGCCTACTTGTGATCTCTTTCTCTACGTCAAATAAATAAATAAAATCTTTAAAAAAAAAAAAAAGAAATCCTTCTAAATCATTTTGTGTATCACTAGCTTGTTTCTTTGTATGTACTGTATCACACTTTATCTTTCCACCAGTTGAATTTTTGGTGCTTCCCAGCTTTTGGATACTATCAAGTGACTGTGAACATTTGTGCACATGTTCCCATGTGGTCATACTTTTAGTTCTCTTGGATAAATAACCAGGAAGGCTGGGATGTATTATGTCTGTTAACTTTGTAAGAAACAGCCTTGCTGCTTTCCAGAATGATTATAACATTTTACATTTCCATCAAAAACATTTGAGAAATCCTGTTGCCTTGTACTATTGTCAACACTTGATACTGTATATTTAAAAAAATTTGGCCATTTTAATAGGTATACAGTGGTATCTCCTTGTAGCTTTAATTTGCATTTCCCTAATGACTAACAATGGTGAACATCTTTTCTTACATGTATTTGCCATCTCCATACCCTTTTGGGAAAAATGTCTATGAAAATGGTTTGCCTATTTTCTAATTGACTTTTTTAAATTGCATCAGAATTCTTTTCTTTTTTTTTTTTTTTTAAGAGTTTATTTATCTGACAGAGAGAAACACAGCGAGAGAGGGAACACAAGTAGGGAGAGTGAGAGAGGGAGAGAGGGAGAAGCAGGCTTCCCGCCAAGCAGAGATCCCGATGCGGCATTCTATCCTGGGACTCCAGGATCATGACCTGAGCCGAAGGCAGATGCTTAACGACTGAGCCACCCAGGTGCCCCACATCAGAAATCTATATATTCTAGATAAAATTGTTTCTCAGATATGCAATTTGATAATATTTTGTCAGTCAATGGCAAACTTGATACTCTGAATAGACCTTGATCCTTTTAATAGGGATCATACAATAGAGAAAAAAATTTTTTAAGTTTGAGGGTCAAGATTATCAATTTTTGTTTTTTATAGATCATGCCTTGGGTGTCATGTCTAAGAGCTCCTTGTCTAACCCAGCAAAGGAAAAATTTTTCCTGTGTTTTCTTCTAGAAGTTTTATGGTTTTTTTTTAATTTCACCTTTAGGTCTATAATCCATTTTGAGTTAATTTTTATTTAAGATGCTTAGTTTGGGTTCTAGAGAGCTCTATTTGGATATTTGTGGGAGAAGGACAAATTTCAGCAGGAAGAATACTGATGAGAGAAAAATGATGGCAATGTGTACTGAACAAAGTTTCAAGACGGTGAGAGAGGAATAAAGGAGATTGGACAATAGTCAAAATCAAATACATTAGAAGGCTGAAGAGAATTCCAGAGTTCTGAAAGAAAATGAAAATTTTAAGAAGAGGTTCAAAATATCAAAAAACTGTCTAGTTCTTAGACTTGCTGACAGTTGGACTAGGCTATTGTGGTTGAGAGCTTACACAGCTGTTACTATATATTATCTATCATACTTGAATAATAGCATTCTGGCAAGAATACCTCTTAGGTGCTCACAAGAGTCATTCCAGTGGCTCAGTTGGTTTAGCGGCTGCCTTCAGCTCAGGTCGTGATCCCAGAGTCCTGGGATCCAGCCCCATGCCACGCTCCCTGCTCAGAAGGAAGTTTGCTTCTCCCTCTACCCCTGCCCTCTGCTCAGGTGCATTCTCTCTCTCAAATAAATAAATAAAGTTAAAAAAAAGAGTCACTCTAACGGTAAAATTTTAAATCTGTTACAGAAGCTTATTAGAGCTTGAAAACAACATAAGGAAAGGAATAATTTAAGGTTCATTTCTGTGCTTCTGAAATTCTTTTGTGTGGCTTTCTGTTCAAGTGATTATAACTCAAAAGCTAAAGAAGACATTTTTTGATATGTTCTGAAAATAATAGCATCAGAAAGGCAAAGGATAGCTTATAAAATACTGACAACTCTTAAAATTGGGCTAAAAGGCTGGGGCGCATGGGTGGCTCAGTCATTAAACATCTGCCTTTAGCTCAGGTCATAATCCTGGAGTTCCAGAATTGAGTCCCAGGATCGAGTCCCAGGGTAGAGCCCTCAATTGGGCTCCCTGATGGCTGGAACCCTGCTTCTCCCTCACTCACTCCTGCTGCTTGTGTTCCCTCTCTAGCTGTGTTTCTATCAAATAAATGAATAAAATCTTTATAAAGACATAGGCTAAAAATCAATCTCATCTCAAACAACAAAATTTAATAGAGCGACCATGAAGAAGTCACATTTAAGATGAAGATAAAACACCACTGTAAAACTTAGAATTTGTTAAAATAACAACAAATGGAAAAAATAAAGTATTTCATTTGAACTTTAAGATCTATTTTCCCAAGACCCATTAGCAATGTGGCAAGTGTAAATTGAAAACTGATTTATATGGGAAATATGATAGAAGATGTTTACTTTCACTCTATTTTCCCTAAGTGGATTTAGAATGATGTGTGTTTGTATTTCCATAAAGAGTTGCCTAATCCAATTAGCTTTCCATTGACATCCCATGTCAGATAGGAGCACTATTGTATCACTTACTAATTTCACCAGTATTAACTTTTTCCTAGAAACCAAAACCCATAGATGTTACTGAAATTTACACATATATACATGCACAGAATCTATTAAAAATCAACTATTCATCTTTCTGCCTATAATTTTCAGAAGAGAAGAAAGATGCGCTCAAACACCAACTATTATTTATCAGAAAAACATAAAGATAATTTTTGACCTGAATATATCCAAGAAGTGTCTTGCTGAAATTTAGTAATGAGATTCTACAAAAATGTCTTAGTTTTCAGAACACATAGAAAGCCATTTCCAGGGCGCCTGGGTGGCTCAGTGGGTTAAAGCCTCTGCCTTTGGCTCAGGTCATGATCTCAGGGTCCTTGGATTGAGGTCCACATTGGGCTGTCTGCTCAGCGGGGAGCCTGCTTCCTACCCCATACTCTCTCCCTGCCTACCTCTGTGCCTGCTTGTGATCTCTCTCTGTCGGATAAATAAATAAAATCTTTTATATATATATAATATATATGTATATAATATAAACATAACATTTATATATTTAAAAACAAGAATATATATATATATTTAAAAATAAGAAAGCCCTTTCCACAAATTTGAATTTTTTTCTTTTAGTTTTATCAAAATAATTGATGTACAGAACTTTATAAATTTAAGGGGTACAAAATAATGATTTGACTCAGATATATTACAAAATGACCACATAAAGTTAGGTAACATCTATTATCTCATGAAATACACGAGCAAAAGAAAAAATGTTTTTATCCTTGTGATGAGGTCTTTTAGGATCTAGGCTGTTAGTAGCTTTCAAATATACCACACAGCAGTATTAGCTATAGTTACCTTGCTGTATATGTTCTATTCCTAGGATTTCTCTTATAATTGGAAGTTTGTACCTTTTCATTAACTTCCTCCAATTCTCCCCACCACCACCTCTTATCCCCACCCCTGGTAACTGCAGATTGGATCTCTTTTTTTTCCTGTTGTTTTAGATTACACATATACGTGACATCATATAGTATTTGTCTTTCTCTAACTTATTTCACTTAGCATAATGCTCTCAAGATTCATCTATGTTGCCACAAATGGCAAGATTTCCTTTTTAATGGTTGAGTATTCTGTGTGTGTATGCGCACGTGTGTGTGCATGTGTGTAGAGCTTCCAGATTTTCCTCATCCATTCACCTCTGATAGACACTGACATTATTTCCATGTCTTAGTTATAATGAATAATATTATAATGAACATGAAGATGCAGATATTGCTTCTACAGTTATTTCATTCTCTTTGGATGTGTAATCACAACTGGGATTTCTGGATCATATGGTAGTTCTGGTTTTAATATTTTGAGGAACCTCCATACTGTTTTCCAGTGCCTACACCAACTTACATTCCCACTAACAGAGCACAGAGGTTGCCTTCTTTCCATATCCTCACCAGCCTTTGTTACTCCTGACTTTTTGATGATGCCACTCTAACAGGTATGAGGAGGAGATTTTTCATTGTGGTTTTGATTTGCATTTCCCTCATAATAAGTGATGTTGAGCACCTTTTCATGTGTCTATGGTCATCTGAATGTCTTCTTTGGGGAAAAAATTCTATTTAGGTCCTTTGTCCTGTTTTAATTGGAGTATTTTTGTTGTTGCTATTGAATTATAGGAGTTCTTTATATACCTTGGATATTAACCCCTTATCATATATAATTTGTAAATATTTCCCCCATTCTGTAGACTGCCTTTTCATTTGTTGATCATTTCTTTTGCTGTATGGACACTTTATTACTATTTACTTATTTTTAAAGATTTATTTATTTTAGAGAAAGAGAGATGGGGGTGGGAGAAGACAGTCTTCAAGCAGACTTCTCCCTGAGCATGGAGCAGATCCCAGGATCCTGATATCATGGCCCAAGCAGAAACCAAAAGCTGGTGGCTTAACCAACTGAACCTGCCCATGCACCAGTGTGGAAGCATTTTACTCTGATGTATTCCCACTTGCTTATTTTTTTATTTTGTTGCTTGTGCTTTTGCTACCATATCCAAAAAATCATTGCCAAGATCCATGTGCAGGTGATTTTTCCTTGTTTTCTTCTAGCAGTTTTATGGTTTCAGATCTTATATTTAATTTTTTAATACATTTCAAGTCAGTTTGTGTAAGTGGTGTCCACAACTTTTTAGTGTTTGTAATAAATTTTAACATATAAGTCATCCAAATTTATTAGAGAGCTTAAAATGTAGTAGTCAAACGTCTAGCATTGATTACTTTAAGTGAGTAGCTCTCTTAAGACTTTAAAATTCATCCTTCTTCTAGATCTGAACTCCTAAATGTGTAGAATGAAGTATTAATGTTAGCAAACATTTTTCAAAATACTATTTGAGTAGGCTCCAGAATGACCATAAACTCATAAATGGTCCCTTTCCAGGTTATTTCATGCTCTAAGATTTCTGGATTGGGTAGGAGTTATGTCAAGTATGAGTATTGATTTTATTTCTTTCTTTTTCACAAACCAAGAGCACACTTCTAAAGTTGTCAATATAATGAAAAAAAAAACCAGATAAGCAAATTTTGGAATAGGTGACTTGCCTACATTAACTCAAAATGATTTTGTTCATCTGAATGATAATTAATATTGTCTTAGAATAACATAATAAAATGGAAATTCTGTAAGCATGTTCACTTGAAAGTATCCTAAAGATACACAGTAATTCAATGGACGATATAAAAGTTGATTTTAGAAATAGATTTCAGGTTCAAAGTTCTTCTGACTACTTAATTATCTAATTTTTCCAGTATAATTAAGATTCTTTCTTGACTGTGTAAGTGACTTATGAAAGAGTTAAATTAACATAGGAGCATTTGAAATATTTTCTTTTTGCTCACAAGAAAAGATTTCCAGTTTGCTTCTAAATGAATATCAAATTTGAAAGGACAAGTGATTTAAGGCAGGTATATCATTACTTTCCCCTGTGGTTTGTTCAAGCAGGTAAAAAGTATGCAAGAATCTGAATGTTCTTTGCAACAGTAGCTTCAATTTTCGTCAGCCAAGACCCAGTTTGTGTCAGAGGGTAAAACTTGCCTGATTAGATCTGTTCAAAAAAGCCATTAAACAATTTTCAATGTTCTTGCTCTCTCACATTTAGGACACTAAACTTTTACAGAGACAGGCTGTTTGAAGTCTTCCTAATTATTTCCATTATTATCCAAGAAGGATTACTAAGGTTCAGCCTCCATTGGAATTCTCAAAGTTCTCAGTGCAAATTATATGGCAATCTAAAATGCCTTTCTCTGGCTTTATGGCCTGATTATTATTTAGAGTCTCTCCAGCAGTGAACTTGAAGATCATGCAAATGTGCTCTTTGGGAAAGTCACTGTATAGCTGAATAATTTGTTTTGTTGGAAACTAGCTCAAATTTATCATCAACCATGAAAATTCTTTATCAATGCTTTTCTATAAAGGAGGTTCCACTTTAACTCTGACAGAAAGCTGTTCAGGAATGCTAGTATTAAGTCACAAATGCCTATTTTGAAGTATCTTGCCCCATGTTATTACACTGTATTGTTTTATTACTTCAAGTAACATTTCCTTTGATTTTTGTATCTTCTGTGTCATAATCAAAACTGAAATAACTCAAAAAATGTAAACTGGATGGCATATATTTAAAGTAGAAAGTCCGTATAAACCTACAACTTAATTTGTATAAATACATATAAATTTAACTGGACAGAAGTGACCACATTCATTCATTATATGCAGTATTTACAGTGCTGAACAGCAATTAGTTTTCCATGATATTCACAGTTCATCATATTGTGAGATAAAATGTAACTATAGATATTAATCAATGTAATATTTTTGAAGATATATTTCTTAGTAAGATATACTGATGAACCGATGTCACTGTGCACTCATAAGGAGCCTACAGCCAAGTGGGAACAAAAATATGGAAGTAATTCTAATTTGTGAGATAAACCAACACATAGTAATTTATTCAGGATGCCCTGGCACAACTTAGACCTAGCTAGATTTTCAGGAAAGGTGTTAAAGATCAAGTGATATTCAAGTAGGCCCTAATTAGGCGTGAGGCCCTAGAATAGAGAGGGCGTGCCAGTCTGGAGGAGATATATCTACATGGACTGGAGGGGTATGGTTACAACATAGATTTAAAGTCATATTAAATCAGACTTAATATGGAATTTGGCCTTCATCTTGATGTTGAGATATATCACTGAAGGAGAGAGATATAATCAAGTGTAAAGAATGTATTAGAGGGAATAATGGAATTAGATCAGTTCAGATAAGAAATGATACTGCCTTACCCTGTGGTAGTGATGGAAAGGAAAGAAAAAAAACCATAAAATAAATTTATATCTCAACTTATTCCATTATGACTATTGTTTTATAATAGACTTTATAGAAGTTATTTTTAAGATATTCTATTATTCTGAGGAGACTTTTATTTAGAGATCCCCTTATATTATTTGTAACAATATTGTACTTCTCTTAAGCACAGATTCTCTACACATCATCTCAAGTTCCCAGATTGTTTTATCTATTAAAATATTTATCTTTATCTTCTAAGTGTGACTAAATACTATCCCGAAAGTCCTGTATTATTCCATATTTGTGTACACATTTACATTTTTGTGCTGAAAGATACATGAAAACAAAGGCTTAGATATTTGATCTTACTGGTTTGAAGAAATGATAACATAAAAGGAGAGGTAAACAGCATAAGAAAATGTAAAATGTCTATTGTGGAAACAGACATTATCTGAAAAGTGGATTGTCTGAGGGAAATATAGATCTGAGACATGCATGAAAAATGCAAAAACAGAGAGATGTGATTATATATAAATCTAAACTATTTTAACAAGGACCTACTCCTAAAAACACCATTATTTGAGTTATATCATGGATTTATGATCTTCCTAAACTGAAATGTGATATCAATCTTCTTCAGTGATATGTCCCAACATTATGACAAAGGGTATATATGTAGATACACACATATATACATTTATATACATAGACATATGTATAAATTATTATTTCATTGCTCTAACACTATATGTATATGATGGGATTGTTACTCTAGAAAGCAGTAGAACATAGACATTTTATTCAATTAGAAAGAGAAAATGAGGTTCCAGTACCAATTTCAGTGCTCAGGCAAGACACGTAACCTCTCTGGGCATTGATTTCCTTATCCGTAAAATGATAAAACATACCCTTCTATGGATCTCTTGTGTAAATGTATAAAAAATGAGCTTTTAGTTTTGAAAGTGGTTTTGAAAACATGTGCAAGGGGTTCGGTAATGATTCACTGTAGGGAGTGACCTTTTTGAAGGGGTCAGAAAGGTAGTGGGAACAAAATTCATTCAAACTTAATAGGAAAAGTAATATTTACTGACTGGCAGGCTTTTTAGATTATAGAAAGAACCAATTTTATATGACTACTCTATTCCTATGAAATTTCTATAGAATATAGGAATCCATAATGTTAGTTATTTTCAGGTTTTGTAGTCAGAATAACTTCCTTACTAAACTTCCAGACTCTTTCTATGAAGCCAGCATCACTCTAATCCCCAAACCAGGCAAAGACCCCATCAAAAAAGAGAACTTCAGACCAATATCGCTGATGAATACGGATGCCAAGATTCTCAACAAGATCCTTGCTAACAGGATCCAACAATACATTAAAAAGATTATCCACCATGACCAGGTGGGCTTTATCCCAGAGA
>PITA01025368.1:0-24519 GCA_004023965.1 Spilogale gracilis
TTTTTAAAGATTCTATTTATTTGACAGAGAGAAACGAAGCCAGAGAGGGAACACAAGCAGGGGGAGTGAGAGAGGGAGAAGCAGGCTTCCCGCCGAGCAGAGAGCCCGATGTGGGGCTCGATCCCGGGTCTCCGGGACCATGACCTGAGCTGAAGGCAGTCGCTCAACCAACTGAGCCACCCAGGCGCCCCTAAAATGAAGAATATTCTGATAGCAAAATGGGAGAAGAGGACAAACTGTAGTCTTTATTATTAAATATTTTTGTTTAGAATTTTTATTTATTTTAATTTTATTTAAATTCAATTAACTAACATATAATGTGGTATTAGTTTCAGAGGCAGAGGTCAGTGATTCATCAGTATTTTTTAAAAGATTTTATTTATTTATTTGACAGAGAGAGCACACAGCAAGGGGAGTGGGAGAGGGAAAAGAAGGCTCTCCACTGATCAAGGAGCCCGATGTGGGACTCAATCCCAGGACTCTGGGATCAGGACCTGAGCTGAAGGCAGATGCTTAACCTACTGAGCTGCCCAGGTGCCCCATCACTCTTAGATAATACCCAGTGCTCATTAAAACTGTCAGTGTTATAAAAGAAAAATAAAGGCTGTGGAGATGTTGCAGGTTAAAGGAGGCTAAAGCGACATGTGATACCTGACCCTAAATTGGACTCTTAGTAGAGAGGGAAATGCTATAAAGGACATATTAGTTCAACTGACAAAACGAGATATTAGCAGTAGACTAAAGTATTAAATCAATAAAAACTATCAAGCTGATGACAGGACTGTGGCCTTGTAAGAGCAGGCATGCATGTGTGTGCACAGACATGCAGCACATATACACGCATTTGCACACAAACATGCGCGTACAAATACATTTACATTGTTTAGGGAAAAAATGAGTGTACATCAATATCTCCTGGCTGATTTCTCAGCTTCCCACATTCCATATTGTATGAATTCTTTAATTAAAAACTGGCTCCCAATTACATCAACACTTTCCCTCATTTGCTTAAGCCTATAATATATCCAGAATAGTTTCCGAATTGGTTTGCCCATGCTACTGCTACAAATAAACCTACTAAAAAGAGTTTTTATCTTCCTCTCCCCCTATACTCACCCTGTTACTTGGACCAGTCCTGTAACTGCTCCCAGGCAGGTTGTTTGATATCCATTTGACATACAATAAAGTTCATTTTGTTTGTTTGACTTCACCATTAGCCTTTGTGTTCCCGAAAAGATGCATTTTTATTGATTTAATTTTATTTCTGAATAATAAATTCATATTGCTTTCATTTCATTTTAAGATTTAGACTGTTAACATGCTCTCAAAAGTCAGAACTATGCAAAATATTATATTCAGAGACTTGTCATTCTCTCCTGTATCCCTTCCACACCATTCTCTCCTACCTCGTAGGAACCAACTCTATGGTTTTCTGGTTCTGTGTTTTTTCTTGTAATGACAAGCAGATTATGCGTATTTTCTCATTGTCCCTTCTTTCTTACACAAAAGATAGTGTGCTATCTGTTGTTTTATTCTGGGTTTTTTTTTTTTTCACTTTTTATTTCCTGGAAATCATTCCTTATGGACTCATAGAGATCTTCCACATTCTTTTTTATCTTCAAGCTCACCAAATCTTTCCTAAGCCACCTGCAGTCTACTAGAAAGCTCATCAAATGCATTCTTCACTTATGTTATGTGTATGTGAGCTCTAACATTTCCTTTCCATTCTTTCTTAGAATTTCCACCTCTCTGTTTATAATACCCATCTGTTCTTGCATACTACTCTTTTTCCATTAGAATGCTTAGCATATTAATCCTAGTTATTTTAAATTCCTCATCTGCTAATGCCCAAAATCTCTGCTATATCTAAGTCTGGTTCTGACGCTTGCTTTGTCTTTTCAGACTGTATATTTTGCCTTTGGCATGCTTTGTAATTTTTAGTTGAAAGATAGACACCAGGGAATAGGCTTTGAGCATGAGTTTTCATGTTAATCTTGCCAGGAGTTAGGCTGTGTTTACCTTTTGCGGTAGCTGGGGTTTCCAAGGCTGAAAATGTCCTTGTTTTCATCCCTTTTGTTGTCTTTCGGTTTCCCTAGAGACTCCTTCTTAAATAGGATCTGAAGTTTGCAGTTCTTTCCTGTAATCTCCAGGAGCCCTATTCGTGTGCTGGTAAAGCACGGGAGGAAGAGAAATATTATATGGTCCTTTCATTAGGCCTCAGTCCTTTAGGGAGCCCTGGTCAGGACATTCACAAGTGCTTCTCAGCCACCTGATCCTCGCTCCTACACCCGTTAGGTGAGGAAAACTGGCCGTGGCTGCCGCCCAAGGTCTGTTAGGCTCTGGCCAGACCTGTAGGGGTTAGACTCTGGCAATTGTTAAGGAGAACCGAGTGCTCTGGGCTTATTTCAAAGTGGTTACCTTTCCCCTTCTCCCTGAGGAACTGGCAGGACTTCTGGAGGTAAGACTCAGGAAAGTGTGGGATGCCTCTAATATGGGGCTTTCAGGAGTTTTTCTCTCTCAAGCTGGCCTCTAGAAATTAGTCATTTACCCTCAGGTGTTCCTACCAGGATCCAGGTGCAGCTTCTGCTTCCTGTACGCTGCGATTTTCTGTGTATGCCTGTCTCTTCAGTTTCCAGTGTGTCAGTGTGCCCTATGATCTCAGTTCTTTAATGCATCTAAAGACAGTGCTGATTTTCAGTTGGTTTAGCTTCCCCCACCCTCCCCTCCCCTCGTAAGGCTGGGAGTGATGAGTTCCAAGTTCTTTGCATATTACACCAGAAACTGAAGGTCAATGCTATCAGATTTTTGCATATTAATTTTTATATCCTGTTATCTTATGAAATTTTTGTTGTTTGAATTGCTTTATTATTGATTTTGTAGCACTTTCTAGATATGCTATTCTGTCATCTGCAATTAAAGGTTGTTTTATTTTCGATTTTTTTCCTTATGCCTTTGTTCTCTTTAGTCAAGTTATACTGACTAGTATAGAAGGATATTAAATAGTTGTGGAGACAATGGATATCTTGTCTTGTTTCTGACTTTAATGGAAATAGCTCCTGCATTTTTCTGCTAAAAAAGAAGCTGGCGGGCGCCTGGGTGGTTCAGTGGGTTAAAGCCTCTGCCTTCGGCTCAGGTCATGATCTCAGGGTCCTGGGTTCCAGGCCTGCCTCGGGCTCTCTGCTTGGGAGGGAGCCTGCTTCCTCCTCCCTCTCTGCCTACTTATGATCTCTCTCTCTGTCAAATAAATAAATAAAATCCTAAAAAAAAAAAAAAAAAAAAAAAAAGGAGAAGCTGGCTTCAGGGCAGAATTTTATATATTTTGTCATATATTTCAAGATATGGGTTTTATTATTATTTAAGTATGGCAAGGCCAACAGATCAGGAGATGACTTTCATTAAAAAGATAACTTGTTATACCCAGATCCCCCCAAAAAAGGACATGCCACACAATGGGGGACCATATAGGGAAACACCACAGTCAGCCTGGAGGCAGAGGGAGGAGGGGAAAATGTGGTCTGGAGTCTTTATTGCGGTTTCCATGGAAATCAAGGGTGAGGCAAGGTAAGTAGGCTAACAGTAGCTAGCTTGAATAATTTCAGCAAGCCCTTGGGCGTAAGGCCTATCCGTAGTTATCTCTTAATTGGCTGTGGGGTAATTAGGGCAGGTAGATAGTGGTCTGGAATGTGAGAGCCCAATAAAGGAAGTGGTCTCAGAGGTGAGTCTACACTGTCTCCAGGAATCAGCTAACCCTGGGAGGGGTGGTCTCTCTGGGGTCAGCAAGGCCCAGGTGTTAAGGCATCCAAATATAGAAAATAAAGTGATGTGGTGTTAATAGAGCATGTCAAGGAAGTATTACTGTACTTCCGTTTGCTCAAGAATTTTTGAATTTTATCAAGGACTTTTCAATGTTTATCAAGATAAACATATGACTTCTCTTTAGATCATTAGTATTGTGAATTATATTAAAATGTTTTCTAATATTGACTAATTTTTGGATTTCTTACCAGTAATTTAGTCCTAGGGTGTTTTGTTTTAACGTGTTAAGACCCACTTTTTTTTAAAAGACTTTTTAAAAAAAGTATTTATTTGACAGAGAGAGAGAGAGAGAGAGAGAGAGATCACAAGCAGGCAGAGAGAGAGGAGGAAGCAGACTCCCTGCTGAGCAGAGACCCCGAGGTGGGCCTTGATCCCAGGACCCTGAGATCATGACCTGAGTCGAAAGCAGAGGCTTTAACCCACTGAGCCACCCAGGTGCCCAAGACCCACTCTTTATGCCAGTGTTTTGCAATGCTTCCTTCACTATTTTGCAATGGAATAAAAGATGATATAACCTACTTATATGTTACATCAATAATAATAACATTAAAATATTTCTCTAAGTTTGAACACACAGGATAAATAGAAAGTAACTAACTTGTTATAAGCTGACATGTGTTTTTATATGTAATACATTTTGCCCTGCTCTTAGAATCACTATGAATGGGGCAGCCACAAAAACTGATAATGATGTGTTGGCTTGGAAATGTCAATAACATAAATATGTTTCCATTAGTGATGTAATTTTCAAATGGTTGAGTAACTGTTGTTAATATTCCAACAACTTAGAGTACAGTTTTATCTTGATTTATATTATAGTTGCATGCCTAGGAGTTTTAGTGTATATCAAAATGATACCTAAAAATGTATGTGTAAAACAGAATTAGGTTCTAAACACAGGAAATTATAAATAAGTTTTTTACTCATAACAATGATCAGTATGACATCCATTATTATATAGGGCTGTCCCATGAATTGTGAGCTGCCTCGCTCCCCTGGTACCCTCCCACCAAATGCCAGTGGTACCCAACTATGTCTGTACCCACACACACCTCCGTTTAGTTTGTTACTAGACTAGATGAACTCTGTTTGGCTCAACCAGTGGCATTTTTGGTCACAAATATAATCCATATCCGTGGTCGTGTCTTTTTTGCATAAGACTGCAAAACAGATGAAACTTAAAGGAAAATGTTCATCTTCACAAGTAGTAAAAAATGTAAACTACAATCAGGGATATGCCATTTCCTTTAAAATAATTATTGATTTATAAAAATAATACTGTCTAGTTGAGACTGGTATGAAATAGGTACTTTTAAATATTTTAATTGAGGTGTGAAAATTTTCAGCAATTTGGCCATAGTTCTTCAATGTCTATGATTTTAAAATTTATCCCAGGGCACCTGGGTGGCTCAGTGGGTTAAAGCCTCTGCCTTCGGCTCAGGTCATGATCTTGGGGTCCTGGGATCAAGGCCCGCATCGGGCTCTCTGCTCAGCGGGGAAACTGCTTCCTCCGCTCTCTCTACCTGCCTCTCTGCCTACTTGTGATCTCTCTCTGTCAAATAAATAAATAAAATCTTTAAAACAACAACAACAAACAAACAAAAATTTATCCCATTTCTTGGGGTCTATGCTAAAGAGACAGTCTGAAAATACAGAGGAGGGACACCTGGGTAGTAAAGTTGGTTGAGAGTCCAACCATTCGTTTCCACTCGGGTTTTTTTTTTTTTTTCCTAAGATTTTATTTATTTGACAGAGAGAAACACAGCCAGAGAGGGAACACAAGCAGAGGGAGTGAGAGAGGGAGAAGCAGGCTTCCTGAGCAGGGAGCCTGATGTGGAACTCGATCCCAGGTCCGGGATCATGACCTGAGCCTAAGGCAGTCGCTTAACCAACTGAGCCACCCAGGCGCCCCGTATTAAATATCTTAAAAGAAATAATATTAAACTAGAAGAAGATATAGTTGAATACAGTATTAAAATGGGGAATTATTTCCCAAGCATAATACCAAAGTAGAAACCATGAAGAAAACAATTGACTATATAAAAATCAAAAGCTTCTATACATAAAAAACTAAAAAACCTCAGCACATGAGACAGGTAAAGAATTAATGCCCTTGGGGCACCTGGGTGGCTTAGTCATTAGGTGTCTGCCTTTGGCTCAGGTCATGATCCCGGAATCCTGGGTTCAAGCCCCACATCGGGCTCCCTGCTCAGCGGGAAGCCTGCTTCTCCCTCTCTCACTCCCCCTGCTTGTGTTCCCTCTCTGGCTGTTTTTCTCTCTGTCAAATAAATAAATAAAATAAATAAAAAATTGAATAGGAGATATATAAAAAGTAACAGAGACTGTCTTTAAGCATATGAAAAATGTTAATTCTCTTGTAAGACAGAAAATAGGGAAAAACTCAAGATAATAAGTCTTACACATTCTTTTGGCAAACATTTAAAGGAATCTTAATATCAGTAGTGAAGATGCATGGAGGTGAGCGTTTTAATATTTTATTGATGGGTGTGTAAGTTGATGCAACCTCTCTGTAGGCCAATTTGACAATAGGTAGCAAAACCTTAAAAATCTGCATATTTTTATGTGAGAATAAAATTTTGTTTAGAAAGCTTTTTTAGTAACATGAGAAATAATTTTGTTAAAATGCTGGGTGGAAAAAATATGAAATGAAGTTTGAAAATACAGATTTTATTTTTTTAAACTTTTTATTTTTAAAGGTTTTTTTGAAAAAATTATTTACTTGTTAGAGAGGGAGAGAGAGCACACAAGCAGGGGGAATGGTAGGCAGAGGGAGAAGTAGGCTCCCCACTGAGCAAGGAGCCCCATGGGGGACCTGATCCCAGGATCCCAGGGTCATGACCCACGCCCAAGACAGATGCTTAACTGACTGAACCAACCAGGTGTCCTGAAAATGTAGCTTTTTTTTTTTTTTTTTTTAAGATTTTTATTTATTTGACAGAAACAGAGAGGGAGAGGGAGAAGCAGGCTTCCCGCTGAGCAGGGAGCCTGACCTGGGGTTCCACCCTAGGACCTTGGGATCATGACCCGAGCCAAAGCAGATACTTAACAACTGAGCCACCCAGGTGCCCCCCGAAAATATAGGTTTTAAAAAGACTGTAAGGAGGAAATTCAGATTAAAACACACTACAATATTAATAGCAGTTATATCATTAGGTGTTGTATCATGGGGACTCTTGTTTTCATTTCTTAATATTCCAGTGCTGCACGAGTGTTTTTACAGCTAAAAAATAAAACTAATTCTATCTTAACAGAGGTTGCTTAATAACTAACACTGTGCCTGGTAGGGGTGTTGAATAAATGTTTGTTAAATTGAATAGTTCCCTGGCTACTGAGCCCACCAGTAATTTTTTAAACATTTAGAATTTTCTCCTTCCGGAAAGGATTTAGAAACTTGTTCACATAACACTTAGTCCCTGGGTACATATGAGTTGAGTAATTCATTAATTATCCAGGCTTTAGATTTTTCCAGGAAATATAGAGAATTTACATATCAGTGTAGATAGATATCTTCTTGGCCCCAAAGCCAAATTTTAAGACTTTCATGTATTGGGGCACCTGGGGGGCTCAGAGGGTTGGGCCTCTGCCTTCTGCTGGGGTCATGATCTCAGGGTCCTGGGATGAGTCCCACAACGGGACTCTCTGCTCAGCAGGGAGCTTGCTTACCTCTCTTTCTCTGCCTGCCTCTCTGCCTACTTGTGATCTATCTCTGTCAAATAAACACATAAAATCTTAAAAATGAATAAATAAAACTTTCATGTATTTGCAAATACTTCTAAATCATTCCACATAGATTCCTCGGGTTAGAAAATTATAGGAGTTTTTCTTACATTAAAGTGTAAGGAAATTTCATATTCAGATTACTTTAGGTCTGTGCATAGTTTTCTTGTAATTTCACTAGGTGGCAATTTAGACACAGCTCTTTAAAAAGGGAAAAATTAAACCTAAAATTAACCATGGAAAGAGCTACTGATCCCACATAATGGCATAAATTAAACTCTGCGTCCTGAAAACTTGCCTAAGGACTTCCCAGAAAGGGACTTTTTGTTAACAGCTAGTTCTCATAGAGGCTCTTTGGGATACACCTGTACAGGTGTATCTTTTCCCAGGTACCTGTGTGAGTGTAGCAATGAGTACGGCTGCTTTTGTAGTCCAAATACTCCTGTGCTCTTGAGTTTCAAATATCCAGAATTTTTTTTCCCTTCAGCTCAGAAAGAAAACATGGCGCCACCTACTAGCATTCTGTAGTATTGCATTATAACCCGTTCTCTTTGTGTTTTATTTAGCAATTTTTGAACTCCAGTATAGCTAAGCATAAATAATAGCGCCCTGAAGATGAGTAACACAGAGGCTGCCATGACCAACATTTCAATATAGCTGAGAAGACAGACACTGCGCTGTGTGGTGGCCAGAGACGATGGTCATTTCAGCCCTGGTAGTCAACATGGACATTAAAGAGACAAGCTCCAGGCAGGGAGACCAGTTCGGAGGTGCTTGATGAAATAGCCTCAGCTACCCAAACTTAAGATTCCCTTTTTGAATTCAAGAGTCATATTTATGTATCTAGTCATTAAATAGTTGGGGAAAATCTACCATATTTAACATTTGTTGCCGGTCTTCAGGCCACCTGGGGATATCATAGCAATATTCTTCATTTAAACAAGTAATCATATTTGAGATTCTGAGGATTGTCTCACAATGTGGGCCCCACATTGGGCTCCCTGTGGAGCCCTGTCCTTCCTTGTGCTCTCTCTCTGTGTTTCTTCCCCTGTCCTTCCTTGTGCTCTCTCTCTGTGTCTCTCTCACAAGTAAATAAAATAAATAAAATCTTAAAAAAAAAAAAAAAGACGACTTTCTTTACTTGTCAGAGAGAGAACAAGCAGGGGGAACTGCAGGCAGAGGGAAAAACAGGTTCCTGCTCATCGGGGCTCGATCCCAGGACTCTGAGATTATGACCTGAGCCGAAGGTAGATACTTAACCGACGGAGCCACCCAGGTGTCCCCAGCGTGAGGTCACCTTATTGATGGTTGTAGTCAAGCATTTATACTCCTAACATAACTCCTTAAGAGTAAACTTGAATTGACTCTCAGTTTCTACCCCTCCTTGCTCCTGACTAAGAGGATCTTGTTGCATATCTCTCATATGTCAACAGAAGCATCAATGGGGATCAATCACTAATTATATATAGGTGATTCCGGCCAAAAGGCTGAGAAGGGATCAATTATAAATAGGATTATGTGGATTTTGAATTCACCGTGAGCTTCACTTGTTCCTATCTCCTCTACAAGGGTGATCAGTTTGCTCGGTCCTTCAGACTTTCAGATGCTTAAAAAATTCTTGGTCCAAACAGACTGTAGTATTTCTTTCTCTCATTCAAATCTCAAAGTTTCTGAAAAAGATGCGACAAGTAACTTTTCAAGGAGGAAATTTTTCGGGAGAAAAATATATAACTTCTACCTTTAATGCTTCTTACCAGTCTTTTAATTCTGTAGTTGAAGGATTCAGAGATCTAGGCACACATTCCTGGTTGATGGTACCTTTTATTTTTGAGGCACATCCCTGTCAAAGGGTAGACATACAATTAATTAATTTGCAATTGCTATTTAGTGTTCTGTTGTGTGACTATAGCATAATGTACTCATTTTCCTGTTAAATATCTAGCCTAGCTGTTGCTTGGTGAATTGTTTCTTTTATTATGTAAGTTTCTCCTACATTCTTTAAATGCACGGTAGGTTCATAGCTAAGAACATGGTTCTCATGTTCAGCTGAAGCTGAGACTTTCTGGGTTTGAGTTCCACCGATAGAGTCTGGAGAGGTTTACTAAGCCTAGCAGTGTCTTGGTTTACTCTTCCATGCGTATTGGGAGTGCCTACAGTCATCGCTCAGCACTTTCAAAGGTCTTACCTCATTACCTTCTAGCATGTACTCTTCTGATAAGAGGTCTGTTGTGATTCCTTGGGAGATAATGTATCTTTTTTCTTATTGCACCTTACAGTTGTCTCTTCATCTTTAATGTTTTTCACTGTAATGTTTTTCTGTGTGGAATCTACTGTTTTTTCCTGCTTGGTATGCAACATGCATGAGAACATGTTTCCTCAATTCTGAAAATTATCCACTTTATTTCTTTAAGTGTTTCTTTTTTGTCACACCCTTTATTCTTTTCTTTGGAACTCCCCTAAGACATGTCTTTGAATCTCTTGATTTTATCGCTAGGCCTCTTTAGTTCTCATTAATTTTTATATTGCCTCTCAGTATTGCATTCTGAATTAATTTCTCACTACTCTGTTTTCAGTTCACTGACTTTATCTTTGACTCTGTTGGGTCTAGAGTTTATCCCATTGGTTGCAAATTTTATTTTAATGGTTGCTTTATTTATTTATGTATTTATGTATTTATGTATTTATTTATTTAAGATTTTATTTATTTGACAGAGAGAAACACAGCCAGAGAGGGAACACAAGCAGGGGGAATGAGAGAGGGAGAAACAGGGTTCTCGTCGAGCAGGGAGCCCGATGTGGGACTCGATCCCGGGTCTCCAGGACCATGACCTGAGCCGAAGGCAGAGGCCCAAGCACTGAGCCACCCAGAGACCCCTATATTTTTTATTTTTAAGAGTTCTAATGTTCCTTTTAAAAACAGACCTATTTAGTTTTACTTCTACTTGTTTTTGTTTTATATTTTTTTCATTTTCAATTGAAGTTAAACTTCCCACTTTAAAAATCCTACACATATTTACATATGTGTTTATCAGACTACTATTCTGTAATACTAATTTTATATGGAATGATTTCAAATCTTGACTGTATTGGCTGCTTTTCTTTTTTTTATTTACACAAGTTTTTTAGGTATTGATTGATTGTTTGCCCATTTGTTTATTTTGATTGATAAGAATAAAACTACTAAGAAAGTAAAAGTTGTAGGAAATGGCACTGTTGAATAAAGAGGACATTTATTTTTATTTTATTATTTTTATTTATTTATTTTTAAAAAAGATTTTATTTATTTGACACAGAGAGAGAGAGAACAAAAGCGGGGGTTGGGGGGGGAGAGGCAGAAGCAGACTCCCCGTCAAGCAAGGAGCCCTCAATCCTAGGACCCTGGGATCATGACTGGAGCCAAAGGCAGGTGCTTAATTGATGGAACCACCCAGGTGCCCCATTTTATTTTTTTTTAAGATTTTATTTTATTTTATTTTTTTAAAAAGATTTTATTTATTTATTTGGCAGAGAGAGAGAGATCACAAATAGGCAGAGAGGCATGCAGAGAGAGAGGGGGACACAGGCTCCCCGCTGAGCGGAGACCCTGATGTGGGACTTGATCCTAGGATCTTGAGATCATGACCTGAGTGGAAGGCTTAATCCTCTGAGTCACCGAGGCACCCTTAAGATTTTATTTTTAAGCAATCTCTACACCCAGCCTTGGGCTTGAACTCACAACCCTGAGATCAAGAGTTGCATGTTCCACTGACTGAGCCAGCCAGGTGCCCTGAAAAAGGAGGAAATTTTAAAAGAATAAGTTGGTTTTAAGCTCCCAAATTTATTGGAAGTTCTGATACTCACTGACTTAATTTGGAAAAAAAAGATGCATTGTACCTATGAATATTCAGATTAAGTAATGTACCATAAATGAATAGAAGATGGGAAGGACTTGTGTAGTACATTAAATAATAGTACATAGGCTACAGGAGTTACAACATCTGAACTCAACTGTTTTTTTCTAGTTTTAAACACATTATTGTTTCTTAGGTTAGAGAAAAATCACAAGTTTTTTTTCCTATATACACCTTCGGTGTGCTGCAGGAACTCAGTATTTTATTGTTTGCCTTCCCTTTTTTTTTTTTTTTTTAAGATTTTATTTATTTATTTGACACAGAGAGAGAGATCACAAGGCAGAGAGGCGGGCAGAGAGAGAGGAGGAAGCAGGCTCCCTGCTGAGCAGAGAGCCCGATGCGGGACTCGATCCCAGGACCCTGAGATCATGACCTGAGCCGAAGGCAGAGGCTTAACCCACTGAGCCACCCAGGTGCCCAAACTTCAAGTTTTTGACTGGCATGTGGGATAGGTAGTTTAATAGCTTTGTAGAGTGAGGGAGAGGATTTTAGTGCAAGGTTTCTTTTTTAACAGATTTTCAGACAATCCACTATATTTAAAATACTCCCCCATGGGGCACCTGGCTGGCTAAGTAGATAGAACATATGGCTCTCAATCTGGGGATTGTATGTTCAAGCTCCACATTGGGTGTAGGGTTTACTTTTTTTTTTTTAAGATTGTATTTATTTATTTGAAAGAGAGAGAGAGAGCAAGCAGAGGGAGGAGCAGAGGGAGAGGGAGAGGATTTCAAGCAGACTGTGCAGTGAGTGCAGAGCCTGATGTGGGGCTCAGTCTCATGATCCTGAGATCATGACCTGAGTCAAAACCAAGAGTTGGACACTTAATTGACGGAGCCACCCAAGCATCTCTGTAGAGCTACGTTAGAAACAAGCATACAAACTGTAACTCTTACATTTAAAATGTGAATTTACTTCCCCATGTTTACTCTCACGTTCACAGGTTACTGACGCAGCCAATTCCTGAGATCTTTTGAAATGTTGAATATATCACGCTGGTTTTGGGCTTCCCCCTCAATTGGCTCAGGACTCAGTTTTATTTTTGAAGTCTCTGATTTCTTGATCGTTCATTTCTCTGCTTTAAAAATTCTGACATTTTGCTCTTTGCTTCTTCTTTCACTGTCTTCCTCCTTTTGGATGTATTGGTTCTTAAAATATTATTTGATCTTCAGGAAGAAAGAAAAGGTGGTGGTTATGTCCCAGCCTCAATCATTACCTTGAACCTTAAACTCTTGGCTGCTTGCTTAGTCTTTGCTTCCTTCATGCATTTTGATCTTTATTTTTCAGACCCACTTGGAATACAAAGATTTTTGTTCCTTTTCGCTCTTATTTCTTAGGATAGTTGATTTTGGAACCGAGCCACAATGCTCCGAGGAAGCCACTCCAACAAAAGAGGCCTGCGTGGAAAGGACCCGACAGTTAGGGACACATTGCCGGTCTCCTCTCTCCCATACCATCGGCCCCACAGCCTCAGCAGCTCCCGTCCCTTCACGACAGCTTTGTAAGTCAAACCCGGGAGCAGAGGATTTGGGGGCCTGGATTTTTCTTAGACGGTTTCAGTGGTCTTTATTTAGCTACTCCCCCTCTGTCATTGCATTTCTACATGGAAATTGAATGAAAAGAAATGTTTATCTTGATTTTGTGCCCCGCTGTGACTTTAATTTGTTTCTTTTTAAATCTTACGCGTTTTGTTAGGTGTTTTGGAGCAGAGGGTTTCTGTTTGCTTGTGTTTGTTTCGCTCCTGTTGTGCATTTTAACCCGAAGTCCTAGGTTCGATTTTTTTATTTAAAGATTTCATTTTTTTTTTTTTTAATTTGACAGAGAGGGAGAGAGAGCACACAAGCAGGGGGAGCAGCAGGCAAAGGGAGAAGCAGGATCCCGGCTGAGCAGGAAGCCCAGTGTGGGACCCGATCCCAGAACCCTGGGATCATTATGGGAGCAGAAGGCAGATGCTTAACTGACTGAACCAGCCAGGTGTCATTTCCTTTCTTCGTTTGATGGCGTTGTTCTCAGTCCTCTTCACAGACAGACCTGTCCTCCCCTGGGCCCCTGGAGTAGATGAGCAGAGACTGCGCTGCCCTCACCGAAGTCCATCTGACCTTGTCATGCCCATCCTCTCTGAGGACGGTTCTTACATCTTCACGCTCTTTCTCTCCATTGGCTCCACTCTCCCATCCTAAGAAGAAACCTCCCTGAAGTCAGTTTGCCCCCATATCACTATATCATATTGTTTTCCTTCCCTTCCTTGCTTATTGTCAAGTGCCCCACTGTCTTCACCATCCGTCAGTCCTGGAAGTCACGCAGCATTACTGACACTGTCCTCTCCTGGCGGAAGCACCATCGGCCTCCCAGACCCGAGGGGAGGGGACGTAGGCTCCACTTCTCAATGACAGGACTATCAAAGAAGTTTGGGACCATGTTTTAAAACGGCCATAGTTGACCTTCTGGTCATAGATTATTTACATTTTTCCTACATGCAGAATATTTGTTCTCTCCCATCCCAGCATCAGGGTGGGTCAGGATCTTGTCATTGAAATGAGGTCCCCAAGCAGAAGAGGCTTTTAGAATGAGGTTCCTGTAGTTCCTCTCAATGTGAACATCTGTGATTTGCTTTCCATTCACCTAAAGTGAAATGTCAAGTATGGGATAACTTGATAGATATTTGATAGATACTACTATCAGAAAAAAAAAATGGAGGGGTGTGCCTGGGTGGCTCAGACAGTTAAGCATCAGACTCTTGATTTGGCTCAGGTCATGATCTCAGGGTTATGAGATAGAGCCCTGTGTGGCGCTCCACTCTGAGTGTGGGGTCTACTTGGGATTCCTTCTTTTCCTTTGCTCCTCTGCCCTGCTCATACTTTCTTGTTCTCTCATTTTAAAAACAAAACAAAACAAAAAACAAAGGAAAATGGGAGACACACGTTAGTCACTGGGATGTAGCCATTCTGAAATACATCTGGGTACATGTTCTTAGTCCCCTAATTACAGCTCAGTCCTACTCTATGGAAGTTATTCCTGTGGCTTTGATTGGCTCTTTGGATTCCTGGTTCCCTGCTCTAAATATTGTTCCCCTCTCCATTAAAAATTGGTTCATGTTTCAGGCACCTGGGTGGCTTAGTTGGTTAAGAGTCTGGCCCTTGATTTCATTACAGGTCATGATCTTAGGGCTGTGAGATCAAGCCCTGTGCTGGGTGTGAAGCCTGCTTGAGATTCTCTCTCTCCCTCTGCCCCTCCCCCACTCCCTCTCTAAAAAAAAAAGACCAAAAAGTTGGTGGAGGGGGTGTCTAAAAGCGTCCTTTCTTTTTTAAAATTTAAATTCAGTTAATTAGCATATAATGGGTTTTTTTTCCAGAGGTAGAGTCAGTGATTCATCAGTTGTATATAATACCCAGTGCTCATTACATCAGGTGCCCTCCTTAATGTCCATCACCCAGTTAATACATCCCCCCACTCCTCCCCTCCAGCAACTCTCAGTTTGTTTCCTATGATTAGGAGTCTCCTATGGTTTGTCTCTCTCTCTCTGATTTTGTCTTGTTTTATTTTTTTCCCCTCTTCCCTATGATCCTCTGTTTTGTTTCTTAAATTCCACATGTGAGAACATGAAAATTGTCTTTCTCTGATTGACTTACCTCACTTATCATAATACCCTCTAGTTCCATCCACGTCATTGCAAATGGCAAGATTTCTTTTGATGGCTGGGTGTATTCCATTGTGTATCTATACCACATCTTCTTTATCCATCATCTGTTGATGGACGTCTGGGCTCTTTCCATAGTTTTGCTATTGTGGACGTTGTTGCTATAAACAGTGGGGTGCAGGTGCCCCTTCGGATCACGACATTTATATCTTTGGTTTAAATCCCTAGTAGTGCAATTGCTGGGTCATAGGGCAGTTCTATTTCCAACTCTTGGAGGAACTTCCATACTATTTTCCAGAGTGGCTACACTAGCTTACGTTCCCGCCAACAGTGTAGGAGGGTTCCCCTTTCTCAGGATCCTCGCCAACATCTGTCATTTCCTGAGTGATTAATTTTAGCCATTCTGACTGGTGCAAGGTTATATCTCATTGTGGTAAGAGCCTCTTTTCATTTTGTACTGTCTCTGTCCCTTCAAGTCAAAGCTGATACAATTCCTTTAAAAACTTCAAGAGGGGGCCACTTGGGTGGCTCAGACGTTAAGCCTCTGCCTTTGGCTCAGGTCATGATCTGGGAGTCCAAGGATTGAGCCTCTCATCGGGCTCCCTGCTCAGTGGGAAGCCTGCTTCTCCCTCTCTCACTCCCCCTGCTTGTGTTTCCTCTCTAGCTGTGTTCCTCTCTGTCAAATAAATAAATAAAATATTTAAAAAACAAAACAAAAAAACTTCAAGAGAGTCCTGTGTGTCAATTTATAATCCACTGTAATAGACCAAAGGCATGTCCTCAAATCTCTTCAAGATAAGTCCTCTCTACCTTGGGCTATCTGTAAGTTTTCTGAGTGAGATAGTGCCCTTATGATTCTTAAAAGCTCTATTGTTTAAAAAACACAGTCTGCCAGACAAAACTTTACAATCCTTAATAGACTGTATGTCTTAAAATGTCAATGAAGGCGCCATTTAAAAACTTTCCAAGGTCTTAACCAAGCATGCCCTAGTCACATAATTTGTCTCATTTTTACCCCGAGGTGTTTTCCTGTCAGTGCCCTGGGTTTGGTATTTCCTGTGAGGTCCTTTATTACTTTGAGAATTTTCTTGTAGGAGATATGGAAATGAGAACTAATTTTATTTTTGAATGAGAAAGTTCTGGTTATTTTATATTTTCTGTAAATTGTGCTTGAAAATGAAATGATTCCTTTTTTCCTTTTAGATCATTTTCTCTGTCTAGACCTTATGATACATAGTTAAAATAAACCAACCGTCCCTTTTGACATTCTGCCTGGAAATCTCCTTAGCCAGATTCATCAGTTCATCAGATACATTTTTTGGTTTTCCACATTACCACAGGTGAAAGTTTGCTAAACCTTCAGCTATTTTATTATGAGGGTCTGCTTTCCTTTTGTTTCCAATAACATTTCCCTCATTTTCCTTTAAGCTATCACTGACAACCTCCTTAACGTCCATCAGATTTTCACTAGGTCTCCTCAAGGCCTCTGCACGTCGTGTGGCTCCGGTCCCAAATCCAATACCACCTGCCTAAAGTACTTCACTTTCAGTGCCAAAATCTGTTCATCATTATTGTTGTAACAAATTCTCCCCTCCCCATGCCTAGCAACTTAAAACACCAACCATTTTACTCTGCACATGATTTTGTAGAATGAGAATTTGAAAAGGGCTGGATGGGCAGCTCCTGCTCGGGGTCTCTAATGTTGCTGCTGTCCTATACCTGCTGGGGCTACCGTCATCTGAAGGCTGAGACAGGGCAGGATGTCCACAGTGACTGCCTCCGGTGGCTGGTGGTGGATGCGACCGTCAGGTGGAGGTTCACCTTTCCTGTCCCCTGGGCCATGCACTCACGGCCCTTCAGCACAGGGGCCTCAGTATAGTTGGATTTCCACATGGGGTCTGGTTTCACCCAAAGTCAGCACCCCAAGGAGACCAGCCTCATTTGCATGGCATTTTCCAGCCTAGTTTCTGAAGCCACACAATAGCTCTTCTGCTATATTCTATTCATGAGAGCAGTCATAAACCAGCCCAGGTTCAAGGGGAAGGGGCATAGATACCACCTGTCATGAGAAGAATGTAAACATATGGGAGAGAGCGTGTTTGAAAAATTGCCCCACAATCCTACAGAAATTTTGTTCAAATATTAGCAATAACTTCCTAATCAATAAATCCAGCAACTTCTTCAGAGTCCTCATCCCACTAAACTAGGGCACTTGCAACTTACTTGAAATTTACTTCTCTTTCTTAGGGTATCTCCACAGTTACCTTCTTACTGTTCCCATAACTCCTTCTAATTTCACTCCTTACCCATAAGATTGTCTCCTTTCTCTTGCCCCTTAGATGCAGGCTCTATCCTGAGCTGGCATCTCCTGCCACTTGGGTAGCTCCCCTCAGCATTGGAGGTGTATTTCTGTCTGCTCAGTGCTCCTTTCTTTGAGGAGAGATAAGCCCTCTCCACCCTGGTGCTGAACATCTGTGTCAGTTATACTCTGCTAGAAACAGAATTCCATTCACATAGATGGACTGAGGAGATTTTAAAGAAGGGAGAGGTGTTGGCAGGGCTAAGAGAACCAACAGCAAGAAGCCACTCTCATCCCTCAGTCTGAAAGGGAGAGGAAGAAATATTGTTACTGGTACCCAGTAAGAGCTCCAGGTGTCTAAAATCGGTGCTTAGCAGTAGCTGTAGAGGCACACATCTGCTGACCGTTTGCAGCCTGAAGCAAGGAGGGAGCAGGGAAGAAATACCCTCACCTTTCTCCTCAGATCTATGGATGCCTCCCAGTGCCTCCTACTGGCCACACCCAGCTGGAAACGAGCTGGCAGGGGCGTCTGGGAGATGCAGTCATTACAGTCAGCATCTGCTGCCCTGATCGGGACAGGCGAGGATGGAAAACTGATCTGCGGGATGGCAAATGGAGAATAACCACCAGCACATTTGACTTGGGTTTCACCAAGGAGAGTACTCTATCCTCTTTGCCTTATGCTTAGTTAAGTGTTGGGCATGTGACCTAAACTCAGCTAAATGGAATCATCCCTGTGTCTTTTCCTGATGTTGTCAGGGTCTCTGGGACAAGAGCTCTAAGAACCATGGAAGCCTGGAGCTGTCAGGGAACCACTTGTTGACAGATGGCTGGAATCCATATGGGATTCAAGGCAAATGGAAGCAAGCTGAGCTTAAAGGGGTGGGGGTGGAGGTAAAGAGAAACAGAATTATTGTAGGACGAGAGCACAGCGTTCTCTTTCTGTGCATGTGTTGAACTTATCACCTGTTCCATCAAGGAGAGCTGTGAGCGCTGCTATCGTAGACAGTCTGGAGAAGCTTGGGTTTTCAGGCTGTGCTGATTGGTGCAGTGATTTGCCGCTGATTTTCTGAAGTGGGGTGTGGTGCTTCAGTGAGACTCTCACTGAAGGTAGGGATGGCTTTAGAACTTTCTGTGTGGTCACTTGTTCACGACTTAGATTTCGGGCTAGATAACAATCTCTTTTTTCTTTCTTGAACTTACAGAATAAGAGCTTTCCCCCGCTTAGAATCCTGAGAATGCTTTTGAAGCCTTAAATTCAACCACACCTGAGCCTTGGATTTCACTGTAAATTATCTAATAAATTTCTCTTCTCCTTTTATTTTTAAAAACAGGTTGAGTAGGTTTCTGTTTCTTTCAACCTGAAGTCTAGTCTATCACCCATTCTCATGTCTTTAAATATCCCTTCTGAAATGATGACCCCAAATCTACATTTAAAAAAAATATTTATTTATTTATTTGAGAGAGAGAGAGAGTGGCGTGGGGTGCCAGTAGGGGCAAAGGGAGAGGGCGAGAGAAACTCAAGCAGACTGAGTGCAGAGCCCAATGTAGGGCTCCATCTCATAATTGAGATCATGACCTGAGCCAAAACCAAGAATGAGATGCTTAACTGACTGCATTACCCAGGCTCCCTTCCAAATCTACATTTTTAAAATTTAAATTCAATTAATTAACATATAGTATTTTCTGAGTTTCAGAGGTAGAGTTCAGTGATTCATCAGTTGTGCATAATACCTAGTGTTCATCATATCACGTGGCCTCCTAAATGCCTCCTAAATGCCCATCACCCAGTTATCCCATCCCCTTACCTCATCCCCTCCAGCAACCCCCAGTTTGTTTCCTATAGTTAAAGTCTCATGGTTTGTCTTCCTCTCTGATTTTGTCTTGTTTTATTTTTCCCTCCCTCTCTGTTCCTCTGTTTTGTTTCTTAAATTTTACATATGCGTGAAATTATATAATTGCCTTTCTCTGATTGACTTGTTTCACTTAGCATAATACCCTCTAGCATTGCAAGTGGAGAGATACTGTTCCATTGTATCTGTCAAATCCACATTTTAATTACTACCTGTCTCTTGACCTCTCTTGATGTGTCTTCAATTTCCTGCTCTAAACATCTCTATTTGGGTATTTCTTGTATTTCCAGCTAGACAGTCCAAGTTTGAATTTATTTTCCTTCCCCCTAGATCTTCCTTTTCCTTCTATAGTCTGGTTTTTTTTAAAGATTTTTATTTATTTATTTGACAGAGAGAAATATAGCCAGAGAGAGAACACAAGCAGGGGGAGTGAGAGAGGGAGAAGAAGCAGGCTTCCCGCAGACCAGGGAGCAGGATGTGGGGCTTGATCCCAGGACTCCGGGATCATGACCTGAGCTGAAGGCAGTTGCTTAACCAACTGAGCCACCCAGGCACCGCTAATAATACAGAGTCTGTATTATAGCGAATCCAGTCATCCAGACTAGTGATCTCAGAGTTACAGGTGACTTCCCCCTCTCCCTCTCCTCCTGCCTACCTCCATCCTGCCCATCGTTAAATTCTATTGATACAGTTTGACTTTTTTAACTTTAAAAATTTATAGTGGATAGATAGTATACTTACACTGTTGAAATTCTAAAGTGTAAAGCTTGAGACTTTTCTTTATACATGTAAGTCCCCATTCAGGAGATAGCCAATGCTATCAGTTTCTTGTAAAGTCTTTCAGAGATAATATGAATATACATATAAACATTCTTTTCCTCCTTTTCACTTGACCAGTACTATATACACTGTATTGTTGTGTACCTTGCCCTTTGCACTTAGCAATAGATTTGGAGATCATTCCTCATTAGTAATTTTAGAAAAATGACTGTGTACTATTCTGTGGTATAGATGCACTTACATTTACTAACAAATCCCCCATTCTCTGGATTTCACTCTGGTGGGCTGAGTTGTGCTGAATCTGACTCAGGGTTAATGATATTGCCTGTGGTTACTCAGCTAATAAGAGGGAAGAATCCAATGCCTGGTCTGGGGACATCACCAACACTCCAAAAGGACATTGAGGGGTCCACAGCAGATGAATATAAAAGCTGGGGCCCTGGACTGAGGGACCCTTTCCTGGTAGGGCCTGAACACTTCTCAGCAAAAATCATTTTGTAATAAGATTTCCTTTGGGTCTTAGACTATCTTCTGAACTAGTGGAAGCCTGTTGGCCTCCTATAATGCTGATAGTCTGGTCTGACTGAAATATGGCGGTTTGAATTTGCATCCCAGTGCTATGTTTGAAATGTGGGTAAATGGGTGAGTGGCTCTAAGCAAAGTGTTTTTTGTTTTTGTTTTTGTTTTGTTTTTTTTTTTAGCAATGTGTCAAACTCATGACCCTAAGGTCAAGACCTGAGCTGAGATGAAGAATCAGATGCTGAGGGTGCCTGGGTGGCTCAGTGGGTTAAAGCCTCTGTCTTCAGCTCAGGTCATGGGATTGAGGCCCATGTCAGGCTCTCTGCTCAGCAGGGAGCCTGTTTCCTCCACTCTCTCCGCCTACTTGTGATCTCTCTCTGTCAAATAAATAAATAAAATCATAAAAAAAAAAAAAAGAATCAGATGCTTAACCTACTGGGCCACCCAGGTGGCCTGAGAAATGTGCTTTTAAGGACTCAGTCCCTGAATGTCTGGTTGCCCCCACTGTGTTTAAGCTGCCAGGCCCCTGCTTTCCTGACTTTTTCTAATAATGGCCAATCCATACCAGCTGAGGCTTTAACCAGGTCGGGGATGGCTGGTGACCAAGGTGATGGTCCAAGGTGACAAGTGTGGCCGGTCCATGTGGATGCTGCCTGTGCTGGCAGGGCCTGCCCCTCCTCGGGCCTAACCAGAGAAGACTCATGTCTAACCGGTGAACACCCACCTCTTCTCTGCGGCCTGCAGCTGTAGAGGTCTGGTGGGAGAAGTAATCACTCCTCACTCCCTTCTTTGGCTTAGATTCCAGTTCTTCTCTGTCCAGTTGGGTCTGGGGAAGAACAAGAAGTAGCATTAAAACTTACTTTGTTCCTATTATAAAATCTGTTCATCGAGAGGGGGAAAGAAGCTGTTTGCCCTATGGTTAGTCCCAGTAGATTAGTACAGGTGAGGAGTATCTTATTTATCTTATTTCCTACCATGCATCAAAATTTTGGTGTGTCATGTCAGTTCTTTTTTTTTATTTTTAAAGATATTTATTTATTTTAGAGAGAGAGAGAGAACAGAGGGTAGGGACAAAGGGAGAAGAGAGAATCTTAAGCAGACTCCGTGCTGAGCCCAGAACCCAACGTGGAGCTCTATCTCAAACTGTGAGATTCCAACCCGAGCGAAAACCAAGAGTCAGATGCTTAACCAGCTGTGCCACCCAGGTGCCCCATGTCAGTTCTCTGGTCTGTAAAATGAGTTGTTGGATTCATTTTCTGGCCTGACTCCTCATAGCTATCGGAGCTGAGGCTCTCAGGGGCCCTAATGATCAAGGAAGCTTCCTACAGTGAGATTCAGCTTCCCAGGCACTTACATAAGCCAGATGCTGGGCTGGCCACTGAGGAGTTGCAGATGATAACAGGACATAGTCTGTGCTTAAAGGGATTAGCACAGCAGTGGAAGAGTAGACAGAGGGTCTTGGTTATCATCAAGTGTGCTTCACATAGACAGGCATGGGGACTAGGAGTCAGGGGGTTGCTCAGCCCAGCCTAGAGCAGCACAGGGAAGTTTCCATCAGAACCAAGAAGAAAGTCCATGATTGGGCCAGATGAAGACAGGGAGTAGAAGGGGAGCGAGGGGTGCACAGGCATGGAGGTGCACAACAGTGTGGGAGTATTCTGTGAGCGGTGGGCAGCCTAGGAGCCGGAGGCTGGCCCAGGAGTCTCCTCTGTTCCTTCCATGGTGGGCTCCATGCTGGGCCCCTCTTGTTGCTGACAGGGAGTCAGAGAGGTGCCACAGCTGCATTTGCCTCTGAGATTTTGTATTCTGATAACAGTGGGAGAGGCAGGGGCTGGAGGATACGGCAGGAGGGACACAAGTGACCAGGAAGTCCTCTTAGAGGTGAGGCTATTGTAATGGTTCAGAGGCCTGAACTAGGGAAGAAGGAGCAGAGAAGGTGAGGTTAGATTGGCAGGGCTTGGTTTTCTGTTGGGTGTGCAGGCAGGGCACCTTCGGTGTCCACTAGGATATGGCAAGAAGCCCGTCCCCTAAGGGCCACCTCCAGTATTAGCCCCGTCACTTACTCTGCAGGGGTCGGGGATGATTAGAATCAAAGGGACAGCATATGCTGACTCTGGTTGGCCCTTGACTCTACATTTTTCCTTTTTTCCTCAGTGGAGGTCAAGTTTGTTGGTCTTTGTACCGAGGTACAAGGGTCTGTCTATTTACTCAAATGGTGGCCTAGAGCAGATTATGAACCTTGGAGATGGTCTCTTATCATCATTATTTATTCTTATTTTCTTATCAGAATTTTAGCCCAAAGATAGTGGCTTAAGGGCCATAGTGGGGCCTGTATTTTCTACTGGGATATTTTCCAGAATTTTCATCCAGATTTGTTGCTGGCTTTTGATAGAGATCAAGGAATGTATTAGTGACAAATAGTTTTTATTCTGATGGTAGTTAAACCTTCTATGAGACAATTTCCCTTCCTTCCTCCATCCCTCTAATAAGAGTAATGTCAAAACGAATAACCAACATACCTTCCTCTTAAAGGAACTGTGGTTTACAGCAAATATCATTCTCAATGGGGAAAAACTGACAGCCTTCCCTCTGAGATAAGGAACAAGACAAGTATGCCTACTCTCACCACTACTGTTCAACATAGTGTTAGAAGTCCTAGCAACAGCAATCAGACAATAGAAAGAAATAAAAGGTATCCAGCTTGGCAAAGAAGAAGTCACACTCTCTCTCTTTGCAGATGGCATTACTCTATGTGGAAACCCAAAAGACTCTACCCCCAAACTACTAGAACTCATACAACAATTTGGTAATGTGGCAGGATACAAAATCAATGCACTGAAATCAGTTGCGTTCTTATACACTAACAATGAAAATAGAAAGGGAAATCAGAGAATCGATTCCGTTTACTATAGCACCAAAAACCATAAGATACTTAGGAATAAACCTAACCAAAGAAGTCAAGGATCTGTACACGAGGAACTACAGAACACTCATGAAAGAAATTGAAGAAGACACAAAAAATGGAAGACCATTCCATGCTCATGGGTTGGAAGAATAAACATTGTTAAAATGTCTATACTGCCCAGAGCAATCTATACTTTCAATGCCATTCCGATAAAAATTCCACCAACATTCTTCAAGCATTGGAACAAACAATCGTAAAATTTATATGGAACCAAAAAAGACCCTGAATCGCCAAGGAATTATTGAAGAAGAAAAACAAAGCTGGGGTCATCACGTTACCTGACTTCAGGATTTATTGCAAAGCGTTGATCATCAAGACAGCATGGTACTGGCACAAAAACAGACAAATAGACCAATGGAACAGAGTAGAGAGTCCAGATATGGACCCACAAATCTATGGTCAAATCATCTTCGGCAAGGCAGGAAAAAATATCCAGTGGAAAAAAGACAGTCTCTTCAATAAATGGTGCTGGGAAAATTGGACAGCTATGTATAGAAGAATTAAACTACACCATTCTCTTACACCACACACAAAGGCAAACTTGAAATGGATGAAAGACCTCAACGTGAGGCAGGAATCCATCAAAATCCTGGAAAAGAACATAGGCAGTAACCTCTTTGACATCAGCCACAGCAACTTCTTTCAAGGCACGTCTCCAAAGGCAAAGGAGACAAAAGCGAAAATGAACTTCTGGAACTTCATCAAAATAAAAAAGCTTCTGTACAGCAAAGGAAACAGTCAACAAAACAAAGAGGCAAGCCACAGAATGGGAGAAGATATTTGCAAATGACACTACAGACAAAGGGCTGGTATCCAAGATCTATAAAGCAACATGGACTGGACTGGAAGAGATTATGCTGAGTGAAATAAGCCAAGAAGAGAAAGTCAAGTATCACATGGTTTCACTTACTTGCGGTGCATGAGGGGTAACCTGGAGGACAGTGGGAGAAGGAAAGTAAATGGGAAGTAGGGTAATCCAGGGAGAGAAACGAAACAACAGAGACTTTGGACACAGAAACAAACTG